>PJQD01000112.1:0-67039 GCA_002922495.1 Rhodotorula taiwanensis
TTGCTTTCCCGAGAAACCGAGGACTCACCGCGAGCCTTGAACGCGCCGGCGATCCAGTCGGTCGCGTTCGTGAGCGTCTTGACGATGTCCTCGTCGCTGCACGAGAGAGGGAATTCGAGGTCAGCTTCGTGATCATTGAATGTTGATGTCCACCCGGGTGAACGCACCGGAACGGACCGGTCCCGTCCTTGCCAGTCCGCTTGAACCCGCCAAAGGTGAACTTTTTCGGGTCGTTGCCGAGGTCGCTGTTCATGCCGTCCCAGACCGCGCGCAAGTCGTCGACCGTCATCTGCGGGGAAGAGCCGGCCGAGTCAGGAAGCGAACACCACGACAGGGCAAAGGAGGGGGGTCAGACTGACCTCGTCGAACGGCTTCTTGACCCACTTGCTGACCCACTTGCGGACTTTAGCCTCCGCTGCGACTGGGAGGTGATCCGTATGTGAGTACCTTAGAGCATTCAGAGGGCATATTCACGGTGGCAAGGGTGCGATCCCGGGAGTCGAGGCCTTTCCAACGGAGAATTAGCTCATCCGTCCCAGACAGTCGAGCGGTAGCAATCCGAAGGCATTCAAAGCCAAGTTTGCGAGACGCGGATGAGCATTGACAGCGGGTAGCAGGCACCGGCGCCGAGCGAGTGTCCGAAGCAGGACGCAAAAACCGAAGAGAGCGAGCGACGGCAGCAGAGTCCAAGCGAAATGCCGCAGATGCGCTTTACAGCCTAGCGGTGGCGTCGAGAGCTTCGGCAGTGCTCGTAGCGGTACGGGATCGGTGCTAGAGCTGTTTTGAAGTGAGGCGTGACAGCGAGACCTCCTCTTCACGGCGCCGGCGAAGGAAAGGCGACTCGTTCACTTTCCGTTCCCCTCCCGCCCCTCATCCGCACGTGAGTTCGCTCTAAGGAACCAGTCAAACAGATCGCACTCTGACAGCCACGCCCACAGCTCTAGAACCATGCAGACTGCGTTGCGAGCGAGCCGAGTGGTCCGCAAAGAGTTGTCGGCGGACCCGTTCGAGTACCACGCAAAGGGCTCGGGCTTCTGGGAAAAAGTCCGCAAGGCCGTCGTCGTCAACCCGTGAGTCGTGCGGTCTCTGCCGCGTCCCGAGAGCCGTCGCGAGTCTCTCGCCAACTCGCCAATCACGGCCATCGCGACTCGCCGAATCACCGCCGCGACCCTATGAGCGACGTAGTGGGCATGAGCTGCACCAGGACTAGCTACTGGACTCCTCACAGCTGTCGCGAAGGCGGCCCCGGGGAGTCTCCGAGCCCGAGTACCGACCACGACGGCTTCATCGACTCGCTCGGCAATTCGGACCCCTCGACGGCACGCGGATGCAGGGCACCCGCCGCGACTCTTGCTGCTACTTGCTTGTCACAAGCAGGTCCAGACGACGCGGGATGTAAACGCTGACAACACGATCTTGCCCTGCTCCGCCCCGCCCCGCCCCGCCCGCCTCACTCACCGGCCCTGACACGGCTCGGTAACAGCAACTCGTCGACCGGTAACCCGCTCCCGTCCGCCTTCCGTCAACCCGAACCCGGCTCGCGACCCGAGCGGATGTCGGTCCCGTCGTCCAAGGCGTCCGACGTCGCGCAGAACCCGTACTTCCGCCGCGACACGCGCCGCAACTACCCCAAGACCGAGGTCGTCACGCAGCCAGAGCTCGCCAAGCTCTTGATCGCGCAGGGCGGATTCGAAGCGTGCGTTCCGCGCTTCCCCAAGGGCTACGATCTGGATCCGCAGACTGGGGCGAGCTGACGCCCAGATCCGTGGTCTTGGCGTGACATGTACAGCCTCCCGCCCATCTCGGCAGCAGAAGGCACCCAGTCGACCGCCGTCACGGCCGACTCGCCGGCGCCGTCGCTCGCTTCGCTCTACTCGACCAACACCTCGGTCGCGACCACCTCGTTCCGCCCGCCCAAGCCGCCCGGCCACAAGTACGCGTACGTCTGACTGGTCCCATGTTCCCCTCCCCCGGGCAAGATCGATCGGAAAAAGTGCACGCTTGCCCTGACGCAGACTCCTTTTTTTCGCGTCGTCAGGTGGAAGCCCTCCGCCGAACAGGCGCCGTCCGACCCGAACGCCTACTTCCCGATGGTCCTCTACGACACGGCCCGCGTCTAGAGTACCAAGTAGCTTCGGATCCCTGTTTCGTCGTAATGTAGAAGTGTCTGTCCCTATCGTCTGTGCTATGAGCCTGGCCCAGCAGAAGCAGCCGAAAGAGTCCAAGTCGGCAGTGCCACAGACGGCGGAGTAACGTGGATGCGCAAGAACCGGGCAGACAAGTAGGTACAGAGTATGGGTATCGCTAGTGGAAGCTAAGTGAGGTCGCGGTGGGGAATCAAGCGACTACAGACCACCCGAGTTGTTCAAAGCACCAAGGGGACGCCGTCGAAGCGAGCCACCCGATGCCGACGTACGCGACCACCTTGGTCAAGACGTCGGCGTCCTTGTGCTCGGGCGGAATGTTGGCCGCGCTTCGGTGGTGGTGATGGTGCGGCGACGAGGCGGTCCCGCCCGTCTCGGTTTCCCGCTGGACGCGTTGCTTCTTGGCCAATTGGGCCTTGATCGAATCGCCCGACGTCTTTTTCACGCCGTTCGATCGGCTGCGGAGGGCGCTCGCGATCTGCGCCGGCGAGGCGTTCTGGGAAGAGACTGCCTCGGCGTCGGTGGAAGGCGATACGGCCGAATCCTCGACGAGTGAAGGCAAGTCGAGGATAGAAGGTACAGGACTGAGCGACAGGTGCGGCGAATACGAGTCATCTGCATTGTGTCGCGACGAAGGAGGTCAGCGAGCCGTGACAGGCCTCCTCGGCAATCAAAGAAAACGGGACTGACATTCTGTGGCGGGCTTGTAGTGCCTCCGTGGGAGCTGAAGCAACGGCGAGAAGAACCGGAACAAAGGCGGCAAGATGATGTGGCAAACGCGCTTCGCGACGATACGCCAGACGAGGATCGTCGAGATGCCTGTCGAAACGCTCATCAGCTCCGAGGTCGAGGCAAGCGTGAGACCGCGAGACCGTGAGACACCGACATACCGACGACAAGCTTGGCGAGTACAGCAGCGCACCACATCCCGAACTCGCCCGGCGATCGCCACTGATGCCCGTACGTCGCGGTCGCGAACCCGCCGGGCGTCCAGGCTTCGCGTATCATGATGCCTTCGACGACCGACAAGAAGGCGACGGCGTCCTCGAAGCAGGGGCACTCCTCCACTGGCTACACGAGCACAGATGGCTGTCAGTCCTTCTACACGGGAGAGGAGCCAGAACCTCGCGCAAGGCGTGTTCGGGCTGATGTCCGGAAAGCAGGACTCACTTCAGGGTGAACGGTCACGAGCAGGAGGAGCGCGGGAACGGTGACAAGAGTGCCCTTCCAGCGCGAGTGCATGACGAGGGCGTCCATCTTGCCCGAGTAGAGATGGTACGCGAGCCAAAGGAATGACCCGATCGCCGAGCCGGCAACGACGTCAATGATAGAGTGCTGTCCGACAAAGTGGCGCCGTCAGCGGCAAAACTGTGACACGGACCGAAGAATCGCGCGCAACGCACCATGCCGGTGTAGAGCCGGCCGAATGTGATACTCCAGGCGAAGAAGGTTGCGAAGCCCACCGCGGCGACCGTCACGCTCCAGTGGCCCGTCCAATTCTGCACGACGAGCGAGCCGAAGAATAACGCCATCGAGCAGGCGTTGGACGAGTGCGTTGACGGAAAGCCATACTCGAGGTGATGCGTTCCGACCGAGAGGCGCTCGATCGGCGGCGAGAAGGGCCGCGGGACGGAGAGGGCGTCTTTCAGCACCGAGGTGATGTGGGCGCCTGCCAACGGTGCGGAAGTCAGCCAGAACGTAGGTGGCGAGCGCGACCGGAGGAAGTCTCACCGAACGCGAGCAGGATGACCAGACTGCGAGGAGGTGGGCTCATGCAGTCAGCGACAGCTGGCGCTCGCAGATGAGCGTACACTACGAGAAGTGTGTAACGAACCCTTTGCCGACTTCAGGGTGACCGAACCAGTACCACAACGGGAGGAACAGCATGAAGAAGCTGCGAAGCAGGTAGGCAGACATGGAGGTGAGCACATGCCGTGTATGTCAAACAGTGCCCTTCGCGCTCATCCCCGGCAGCTTGGAGCAAATGAGACGCGAGCAAGCGCACGTGTGAGTGCCTGCAAGGCTCGTCTTGACAAAGTACTGGTCGCGCATCGGGGTCCTCCAGTTCTTCTGCGCGGCGCCGCACCAAGCAGAAGCTGGTCAGCTGCACTCGTCGGCCGGAGTCGACAGCTGGCTGTGGAGCGTACCTGGATTCGCTCGAGTGAGCCCATTTCATCTGCGAGCCTCTGCATGACGAGCTGGCGCAGTTTGAACCTCCACCGGGGCATCGCAGCACGGTACAGTTCGTCGTCGGCGACTCCGACCGCGATGAGCTCCTCTTGCCCGTTGGCTTTGCTCGCGTCTGTCGGCGTTGTTGACTCCATCGCGGTGGTCGCGGTGGCTGTGACTGTCGCGGTCGGCGAGTGGTTTGGAGTCGGAGCCATGAAGCGGAATGACGGAGGCTCGCGCCGCGCTTCGGTCGGACGCGTTCTCCTCGTCCGGCTAGACTAGACGCAGCTCGGACAGATTGAGCGAACGTTCGGAAAGCTACGGCAAGCGCGTCAATCTGCTTCGGACCGTAGAGCGGGAGAGACCGAGAAGCGCAGCCATCGCGATCGAACACTTCGACTTCGGCCGGGAAGCTGTTTTTGGTCCCTACAGTCCTCCTGCGCTCACTCTGTATACGCTCGATTCGGATCTGCTGCTCCCTCTGAGCCTGCTCTCTCTGTACCTAGGCTAGGCTCCTCATTCCCTTCCGACTCGTGCTTCTCGCTCGTCTGCACTTTCTCGTTTCCCTCTCGAAAGAACAATGCCGGTCGAACTCACCGTCAAGGCCATCCTGTTTGACATGTGAGCGTACTCCAAATCTCCCCTCCCGTGCGCGCTTCCCACTGAGCGGAATCGCTTTCCCGCCGAACAGGGATGGCACCCTCGTCGATTCGACGCCGGCAGTACGTCCGCGCCGGTCAATTCCCCGGGCCGCTCGCTCTCGACACCGAGACCGCCTTGCTGCGCCGCATTGGTACTGATAGTGCTCTCGCAACGGCAGGTCGAAAAGACCATGGGCGATTGGTGCCACGAACAAGGGATCGAACCGTCCGAGTTCTTCCAACACTCGCACGGTCAGTCGCGCACATCCCGGGGTCAGCAACGCCGTCGGACCGAGTCCTAAAGGTCGTTTACGCACGCAGGCGTCCGCACGCAAGACAACCTCAAACGGTTCCAGCGCGTGCCCGTCCCGGGCTCGTCGCTCTCGCCCGAAGAACTGACCGACTCGGTGAACCGGCTCGAGGCGCTCATCGCCGAGAACGGCCGCAAGATGCACGAGGCCGGCGGCAAGGGAATTGAACGGCTACCGGGCGCCAGGGAGCTCCTCGACGCGCTCAAGAAGGGCGGCGCGCGGTGGGGCATCTGCACGAGTGGTGAGCCAGCCAACCAGCCGTCTTCTGCTTGTCCCGCTCGGAGGAGCGCCGCTAGCTTTCAGTGTGTTGAATCGAAAATCTGGTCCCTGTAGCCACGCGGATCTACGCCTCTTCGGCCCTCAAGACAGGCGAGATCGGGTCTGCGCCGCCCGACCTGCCGTTCCTCATCACGGCGGACGACGTCACCCACGGCAAGCCTCACCCGGAACCGTACCTCAAGGGCATGGAAGGTGCGCAAAGTCGTCGCATGATCCTGGCTCCCTGTCGAAGCGAAAGCTGATCCGGCGACGAGGGACGAGCAGAAGCCCGCAAGCTGTCTGGCGCTTCGTTCGACCCGTCCGAAGTCCTCGTCGTCGAAGATGCCCCCTCTGGTCTGAAAGCGGGTACCGACGCCGGTTGCAAGACCCTCGGAGTCGGGACGGGCCAGCCGCTCGAGCGGTTCAAGACGTTCGAGGCGACCGTCAAGGCGCTCGACTTGACGCGGCAAGTCTGACGCAGGCAGTCCGTCTCCACTTTCGCTAACGCGCTCTTTACGCACAGTGTCGAGGTCGTGTCGGCGAGCGCAGACTCGGTGACGCTGCGGATCAAGACGCTCGAGGAGGAGGACCTCTGAGGCCGCTTCAGGCGCGCAAGGCATAGAATACCGTCTCGCATCCCGTTCAAATCGCGGCTCGCCTCCTCGTAGACCATTAGATATCGATACAGCTCTACCCTGATCTCGACCATGCTTCGATCGAGAGGGTCCAAGAGCTCGCTCGAGCCCCGAGGAAAATGACGTCGACGCTGCGAACCTTCTCGCGCCCGATTCTTTGTGTTGGTGCGGCTTAGTTCTCTACACTCGCTCGACGATGAGTAGCAAGCTCTTGGTCGTTTGTGCGTTGGCACTCGCCTCGACTGGCTATGCTGCACCGTCTCGGCAGATCGTGTTTGGCGAAGACGTCGCCGAATCTCACCGCAAGTCTCGAGCTCGACTCGCACTCTCCACAGAGCCCGAGCTGACTAGAGGCGTTGCGTACCCATAGATGGACAATTCCCCAAGATCCCGCGTGCGTCAACCCCCGCCATTCCTTGCCGCTAGCAACCAAGTCGGCCCGAGAATCGGCTCGCGGGACTGACCTGACCCTGAGTTTCCTCGCCCTCTACAGACCGCGCCTTTGACCCGCTGGACCACATGAGCGGGTACGCACACCTCATGTGCTTGCGACTCGCCCAGAGCTGATTTGTTATGGATGTGATCCGCAGCATTGCGCCGTATCATGACGCGCCCAATGCCAACATTGCGCCGCCCGACTCCTGCGCCGTCACCGCCGCCACTTTCTTGATCCGCCACACTTCGATCTATGCGAACGACGACGAGTGGGAAGAATACATGGCGCCGTTCGCCGAACGGGTGAAGAAGGCGCAAAAGGCGGGCACGCTCCGGTTCTCGGACGACTCGCCGCTCGCCTTCTTGCAAGATTGGGAATGCCCGATCAACGACGACAACCTCGAAAAGGCGACCGAGCCGGGCCTCGAAGACGCGTACCAGCTCGGGAAGCGGTTCCGCGACCTGTACGGGCAGCTCATGCCGCCCAAGAACCTCGGCCGGAAGAAGCACCGTCACCACGGCGGCAAGGGTAAGGGCAAGTCGGACGACAAGCCCCTCCGGAAGGGTCGGAGTGCCCGCACGCGCCGGAACGAGCGCCGTCACGCGCGAGAGGAGCGAGAGGCCCAGTTGAAGAAGCCCAAGGTGCCGTTCAAGGTCTGGTCGGCGAGTTCGGGTCGCGACGTCGACACGAGCAAGGCGTGGGTCCGCGGCGCGTTCCCGCATTGGCAGAACGGGGACGACGGCGAGGGTGACCAAGATACGATCAAGCTCATTGCCGTCCCGAACAAGGTGAGCCCGGATGTCGAACACTGGAGCACGCCTTTTGCTGACGCTGCTCGTCCGTTGCAGAACAAGGACTGGGCCGACTCGCTCACTCCTCACAAGATCTGTGACGCATTCAGCAAGGAGCCCGGCAAGCCCGAAGCGCAGACCTGGCTCGAGAACTATGGTCCGCCTGTCGTCGAACGCCTGAACAAGCTCGTCGACGGCCTCGAGATCGAGCTCAACGATGTCATCGCGATGCAGATGCTGTGCGGATACGAGACGGTGGTACGTACTGCCGCCCTTAAGCTGTAGGTTAGTCAGTCTCGACCGCTCACGCGATACCCTTCGGCAGATTCGCGAGGATCGCAAATCGGCCTTCTGCTCCAACAAGCTGTTCCAGGACGACGAGTTCCGCGCTTTCGGCTACTGGAACGACCTCCACTATCATGCGTTCGTTGGCTACGGATCCAAGGTCGCTCCGTACCTGGGCGCGCAATGGCTCAACGTCTCGACGCATAACCTCCTCTCGGCATACGCCCCGCCGCATCGCCACCCGAAGCACACCGGCTTCATCGGCAAGCTCGTTGCCCGCCTGTTCAAGTCCAAGCTGCCGCCTCCTTCGCTGCCGCCCGACGCGACGCACACGCAGCTCCTGTTCCCGTACTTTACGCATCGCGAAGAGCCGCCCGTCGCGCTGGTCGCGCTCGGCCTGTGGAACACGACGACCGAACAGCTCCCGACCGACTCGATGCCGAAGGACCGTCTCTGGAAGACGTCGCACCTTTTGCCGTTCCTCGGCCATGTCGCCATAGAGCGCCTGTCATGCGATCGGCAGCCGCAGCCCGGGTCGACGACTTCGTTCTGGCGACCGTCGCAGCCGGTCAAGGACGAATTCGTCCGGGTTCTCGTCAATGGCGCGCCGCAAAAGCTGGGAGAGTGCCAAGACGGTCCGGGCGGATCCTGCGCCAAAGACGAGTTTGCGCGGTTTGTCGAACGCCGCCTCGAGCTCTACGGTGACTTTGAAGGAGCGTGCCAAAAACCGCAGGAGTGACGTCCGTGTTACCTGTGTCCAACCTGTAGCATTATCTCAATATCCTTATGAACTCGTAGGCGTGAGAAGATGACCGACCGGAGACTCTTAAATTTCATTAGACCGGTTTCTCTGCTGTGCAGCTCCTCGCTTTCCCTTCCGGCAGGCAGGATCGGACGTGACATGTTGGCAGCTCCTCCGATTCATGCTGCCTTGAAGCGCCCTACGTATCCTCCTCCCTCGGCCGCTTCGGATCCTGCCCCACTCCCTTACGTCGCCGCGTCGGTCTCCGGCTCGACGACGCAGCAGCGAACCTCGACACAGCGGCCGAGACAGCGAGGAGATTCTCACCGCCATGCACAGGCGATCAGAGAGGCGCTCGAGCAGGTGCGGACGTTCGCCGACCAGATTGAACCGTCGGCCGATGCGTCTCCTGCCGCCGGATCTTCGAACCCAAACGGACCGGGCATTATCGCGAACCTAGAACGGAACGGCTGGACCCATCACACGACGACGAGCGGCGTCCGGATGTTCCATTCTGCGCACCAAGCGGCACCGCGCACTCACCTCGACAGGTCGAAACCGGCCAAACCGCTCGGACGCGGCATCACCAGTCATCCGAGCTCGCGCGGGCTGCGGGCAGACGAAGCACTGCCCTACTTTCGAGGAGAAGGTTGGATCGAGGGTAGTTGGAAACGGGAGGACGTCGCGTAAGTTCCGCGCACAGCACTTCTCCCCGTGCGTCTATACGACGCTTCTTCGTAACGGAGCGCTAAATCTTGATTCTGCATAGAGCCACTATCCTCTCGCTGGACGCGCGAGCCGTCTGGGATACAAAGCTCGACCGGTCCCGCAGCCAAGTCGTCGAGCTCCTGAGCGAGACCGACACGCTTTGCCACTTGCACTTGAAGAGCGCCCTCGTATCGGATCGCGACGTCTGCCTCGTCACTTCGAGCGCGACAGACGACCGACCGGACCGTGCCAACACTTCCTACGTAATTAGTGCGTCCGTCGAAGATCCGCTGGTCCCGGCATCGAGCACGACGACCACGATCCACCTCAGTGCCTTCGCCCTCCGCTCGCTGCCCGAACCACCTCACTACGAGACGCCGCCTCCAGGCTCGAGCATGATCAACGCGAGTCGCAAGTTGAACCCTTCGCCGCCGGTGCGACCTGGGCACCGCAGGACCCGCTCTTCCGGGTCCGCCTTGCATACCACGAGCAGCCTGATGGCGACCGTTCCTTTACCGCCTCTTCCGGATCAGGAGGCAACGGCCGCCTCGACTTCGGAGCAGATTCCGACTCGTCCTCGGCTCCTGAGCGCACAGACCCATACTGGTCACCCGCAACCGCCTCCTCTCCTGCACACCCTCTCCAACTACACGTCCGCGACGAGCTCGTACGGTTACACTGGCTCGATCTCGCCGAGCGAAGGTCCAACGCCTCACAATGCCCTTCACTACTTCTCCGCAGGGCCGGGCCAAGCGGCTCCGCCCGCAAAGCGCGGATCTCTACCTCCGCCGCTCGCCACGGGACCGGGTCTCGCCGTCTCGATGGTCATCCACGCTTCTCCCGGCTACAATCTTCCGCAGACGACCGTCGACCAGCTTTCGATCTTGTTGCCGCTCAGCATTGCTTCGGTCGGCCGATTCCTCTCGACACACGGGTTCGCGCCCTACCTCTCCCGGAGCTGCGGCTTCATCCAGGTCCGCGAGGAGACCTTCGACGCCGCCTCGGGTCGATACCGCGTCGTCTTTACCGCTTCCGATGCCGCACGAGCGCGACCGGAACACCAGGCGCGGATCCGCTTCTTCGGCGGCACCTTTGGCCGCGGCCGGTTCCACGTTGAAGTGCAACATGCCGACCCAAAGGCGTGGACCCTCGATTGGGACACGCCGCCACGACCAGGAGACGTCAACCGGTTCGACTTACGTCGGGAAGCAGAAGAGATCGGCGGTGAAGGGTCCGGACTCTGGCGCAGTAAGGTCTCGCTTCGGCGTCCAGGAGAGGACGACCGACCAAGGCCGGAACGGCAGTCGTCCGGCAACTCGCTCTTCTCGCCGCTCGACCGCGACGACCCGGCAACGCGCGACCCCGCCCTTCAGCCGGGTCCCCTCGGCGGCTGCACCGTATACATCCCTACCTCGGCCACACAGCCCTCCCTTCCGGTCATTGTGACCGTCCAACGAACGACTGCCGTCTCGGCAACGCTGCCCCTCGCGAAGCGTCAAGGGGTATCGAATGCACTTGCACAAGCAGCGCAGGTCGCGCTTGACGACCACCTTTCGCTTTGCTCGAGTGTCGAAGAGTTGCTCGAGTGCGGGCAAGAAGGGACAGAGGAGCGCGCAGAAGTGTGTCTCAAGGGGACGCGCCTCGTCCTGCGGGAGCTCGAATCGGCGCAGGCGCGAGAAGAGGCGAGCGCGGTGGCCGCGAACGCGGCTGCCGCTTTTGCGGCGCGGAAGAACGCGCTGAGATCGCCCTTGTCCCGCTCGACGATCCTGCTTCGAGACCCGACGCCCCGGCAGCGGTCGCCGGTAGTCGGCACCGGCATGCCGTAGACATCGAGTAGCTCCTATGCCACGCCACGTTGTGCTACACCTCGACGAGTATGACTCTGCTGCCATGCACGGACCGCCTGACCCCCACGGCACTCCGGTCGCAAGTCACCTAAGTCCACTCGCGCCCCCGCTTTGCGCGAAGGTCATTGCGCGTCCCTTGTCCCGGTCGACATCGATCAGCTCTCGCTCTTCCCTTCTTTCCCTTCTTTTTCTCTCATGGCTTCAACGATACGCTACGCTGCCCTCATAGGGCGTACGAAAGACCCGCCTACACACCATGAAGACCGTTCCTAAGCCCTCTTTGCCGTCGATCCGCTCGATCCCCGTGTTGGCCCAGTACCTCCCGCCGCCCGCAGCAGCTCACTCTCCCGCTCTCTCCAGTCGCTCCTACACTTCTTCGTCGCCGAACATCGAGGTTCTCGACCTGACGGCCTCTGACGAGTCGCAAACCGAAGACGACGTGCGCGCGTCGCCACCCGCTCCGGCGCCCGTCCCGTGGAAAGTGTCGAAGCGCATTGGGCGCAAGCTGACGCCCCGTGCTTGTGGTCCCTGGTACGTCCACTACGCCTGTAGCCACATGTCCTGATGCGTGTCGACCGGTCTGCGCTAACGCTCTTGCGCTCTTGACTCGCACAGCAAGGTGCGCCTCCGCGGACTTCCCGCCTTGAGTCGCTCTCCATTGTGAAGCACAAAGCATTGACGTGTCTCACTGTCGGCTCTGTAGAGACTTCACACGGAGTGCGCGGTCGCTCGTCCATGTCCGGGGTGCGTCAGACGCGGTCGTGCTCACCTCTGTGTTGATGTTCCGGTGAGCTTCCAACGCTGTGCCCGCTAGATTTCACTTCCTGAGCGTACCTTACATGCAGGGCAAGCGAGACATGCGCAAGAGTGCAAATCTGCCAGCACTTCAGCCGAAACAGCGTCGTCCTTCGCTCACTAGGGAACCTCCAAGTTCTTCACGCGGACTGCCAACGTTCTTCGGCTCAAACAAGCCGAACACTCCATCGCGCACCATCTTCAACCGCGCCGGCGGGGGTCTCGGCGTAACGGCACCTTACCCTTCAGTCGAGAAACGGCTCAGCCCAGTTCGGCGGCACTCGCAGCCGAGTCACGATCTCGACCGAGAGCGCCTACAGTCTTCCCGCCCACAGTTCCGAACGACTCATAGTTTCACGACGCCCATCGCCGATTCTTACCTTGCCTTCCCGGAGCTTCACCCTCACCCGGCGCCTTCGATGATCTCGAGCAGGTCTTGAGCTTCTCGCACCCTGTACCGACCGTATCTATCTCCTTCTCTGTGTCTATGCCTGTACCAGGGCAGCTCTCTTCCTTGTCACCGTACCTTGTCCTTCTGTCTCGTGCCTCGCCTTCTCTGTCCAGCCTCTACCTCTGCGCTTCCCTCTCCCTCTGAGTCTCCATTTTCTCCTTCCCGACCCTTCCTTCTCCCGGTCCTGCCTGCAGTACAGCGTTTATAGCAGTCTTCGCAGTTGCGGTCAAGCACTCGTCAAGTCATTCCCCTACTCGAGGAAAGCAGAGTTGAGGCTGCGGTCCTAAACCGCTCGAGCCCATCTGTCGACGTTCCGCCCCCTTGACCGCCTTCGTCGCCAGAGTGGCCGTCGGCTGGCATGTCGAGGAGCCCGAGGAGACCTTGCGCATTCGCGCCGCCTGCCTGTGCGAAGGCCGCGAGGTCGGAAGCCTGATCGCCGAGACTGCCCAAGGCTTGTCGAGTCTGCAAGCTGGCCTGGGTGAGGATGCTCGCTTGAATCTCGTACATCGGTTTGCTGAGAAGAGATGGCGTCGCGAAGGCGAGCCCACTCTCGTTGAGCGTTTTCGCGTCGAGGTAGCGAGCGCGAGCATTCCGAAGCGCCTCCACCTGCCAGGGATCCGTAGCGGCAGTCGGATCTGGCTCGGGCGGTGGCTCGTCGACGTCGAGTCCAAAGTTGTAGGACTCGCTCCGCCTGCGTTTCCGGCTGCGCAGATCAAGGTCTTCGTTCTCGACCACTTCGGGACGAACGGCGCCCCGCGACACCTCTTCCAGCTCGTCTTCGATGCCGAGCAGGACGGCTGCCTGCAGGCGCGCGTCTCGTTCGGCTCGCCGGGCGTGCTTGAGGCAGGCAAACGGCCATTTTTGGGGCGGAGGGTGGAGGAAGGTCTGCTCCGGGACGAGATGAAACGCGTTCGTCGACAGGAAGTAGTGCAGGACGTAGGTGAGATCGGCGGAAGGAGGCGGGTCGACTTGGGCCCCTCCGTCCGAGCGGTCGCGGTCGACAGCTGAAGCGAGGCGCGTAGGCAGTTGCAACACGAGCGGGAGTGCAGCTGTCCGGGATGGGCGGGAACGGTCAGCGACGGTTTGCCGGGCCTTCGATCTCCGCTGCTCAGACTCACTCGGCGAGAGCGGGATATGGAGCAGCTGCATGCTGTCGCAGCACGCTGCCCTGAGGAGGTAGAGGGCGAGGAAAGCGGCGATTGTCTGGAGCGGTGGGGTCGGCTCCGTCGAGACGAGGTGTTCTGCGGACAGCCACCTCGTCAGTGAGCCCGACTCTATGCGCGCGCCTCCTGTAGCCTTTATTCAACGGCGATGGACGACTCACCGAGAAACGCGCGGACGAGACTGTTTGCCCAGTCGACGCGGACCTGACCTTCAGGACAGCCGAGCAGCAAGACCCACTTCCAGCCCGTCTCGGTCCAGAGTCGCTTCATGAGCTCGAGTGGGGACTCTTGTGCCGTGTGCTGCTCCTCAAACAGCGCGAGGAGGGCGGCGACGTCGGCTCGAAGTGGGGCGACCCATTCTCGCGAGTGGAAGAACAAGCGCCGGACGGCGAGCCCCGACGTGTAGGACGGCGCGAGCGACAGAGTAGGCGTGTCGGGTACGATCCACCGAGCCGTCGCAGCTTGCAGAGGGTCGGGCGTCGCCTTTTTGCTCGAAGTGGCTTTGCTCGGCTTGGACGCTGCCGTCGAAGCAGCCTTCTTGCCCTTGGACGATGCCCCTGTGACCTTGTCGTCAGAGCCAGCCTTCTTGCGGGGCGGCATCGCGACAAGAGCGTAGTGGCCGAGTGAAGGAGCCAGAGGAGAGAAGTCGGCGTTCAAGAGTGCCGCAGCAACCGCCTGCTCTTCTCGCAGACAGTGAAGCTCGTAGCCCTCGATCAGGCTTGCGAGGTAGATGTCGTCTTTGCGAGCTAGTACACGCGATCCTCCGAGGGCGTACAAAACCCCCCCTTTGCATTTTTATTCAGACGAGCGTTGTCGGCGCGGCGCAAGCTGCTGATCTCGCATAGAGCCCGTCCTCGAATCGCGATCGTGAAAGTTTGTTTTTCGGCAACTTTCCGACCTAGAAACCTACGAGCTTCAACAGTCGCTCGGTGACGACAGGCTCCTCTTTCGGTCGAATGCGATCCATCGGATCAACCTCCTCGCCGCGTTTCGGTGGTCCATACTCTTCGCGAGGGATCACAAGAAAAGGTGCCGGCCTGCAAGCAAAAACTTTAGCGGAGACGTCCAGCAGAGTGGGAAGAGCACGGGGAAAGAGACGCACCAGTGCGTCGTCGCGAGCTTCTCATCCCAGCACCGCCGGCGGGCAGCCAGCACGCCTTCGGACGCCATCGAGCGAGGGGCGTAGCAGACGTAGACGACAACTCGGATCTGCTCGGCGGTCGGCGCTCGGTTCCAATGAACCGTTCGCGAGTCCCAGAGGATGAGATCGCCCGGCTCCGTCTCCACCTTGACCTCCTCGACTCCAGGTTGCCGCGAGAACCACTTGACGTCCTCGTCCGTGAATGTGTAGCTGACAGGCCAGGGCATCAGGCATCGTGTTCTTGGGCTCTCTGCATCACCACTCACTAGTTCAAGCCACCCCAGCTTTGATCCGCCTTGACGCCGCCTGTCTCTTCAAAGAAACGCGGCAAGAGCTTGTGCGAGCCTCTAAGCACGACCAGTCCGCCGTCTTGCGGCCCACTCGAGGTCATGGCCAGCAGGCCCTGAGTCAGCTCGTGTTGCAGCGGAGGCCGGCTGCAGAAAGACCGGTGTTAGTGTGCGGTCGCTGCGAGAGCCAAAGAACAGGGCGCGCACTCGACAGGGTCTGGCTGTTGGTCGATGTGTGGCCACGGCGCAGACGGTTCGATGTCACGGCGCGCATGCGGCCCGATGGGCAGGGAGAAATTGCTGCGGGCCGCAGTCGCACTCAGCAACTTCGTCCACTTCCCGAGCTGGGTTGCAGACTCACATCGCGTCAAAGGAGACGAGCAAGTCATCTGTCCTCCACAGTTGCCCGAAGGGCTCGATCACAGAAGGTTCCCTGTGTAATCGACAATAGGGGTGAGCGACAGCCTCTAGAAGCGCTCGGAGCTCAGCCTCTGATCGCGCTCAGAGCCGCAAAACGCACAGTCTCGCTTCCCACACCCATCGCTCGTGACTGACGCCGTAGTCGTTGACCAAGCCGTTGATGTTGACCGGCAAGTTGTCGCCTGTCCAGGTCGACCGGTCCTTCTCATCGAAGCCAAACTCGCTCGCCCATCGCAAGGCTTGCTCGGTGTAGTAGCGCGCGCGCTCGGGACTCAGGACACCTTTGACGACGGCATAGCCTTTGTCGTCGAGGTCTCGCTGCCACTGTGGTGTCGCGTCGGGCATGGTCACGCGGGACTGTGCTTCTGCTCTATACGCGTCTGAGCCAGTGACGCGCCGTCAGAGAGTGGCGAGCTTGCAGTGATCTCCTCGCGCGAGCAGCTCTTGTGTTGCGCTCCGGGCAGCAACCGCCCCTCCCAGCGGTCGCAGCTGTTGGTGCCGACGGCGAACGCGGCGGGACAACCGGGCCGGTCGCCGGTCTTGCAGCTGATAAGCCGGCACCCGGAAGCCCGGGAAGCAACTTCCGGCCGGCCGGTAACCGGCTGCTCGATCACTTGGCGCCGGCGGCGATAAACCGCTCGCGAGCAGTGCACGAGGTCCGTACGATCCCTGCACGCAGTCTGATCGTCCCCTGTGAGCGCGCAGTGACTATCGATACAGCATCTCGTACCCCGAGCGTCGTCAAACTCAGAACGAGCCGCGACACTCCTCGACGAAACCAGCCGGTCCCCTCCCCCGCGCGCGCCCTCACCCCAGCGAAGACGATGCCGACTTCTGAGAGCATAGAGTCGCATGCGGCGGTCTCTCCTCCTCACAACGGCACGCATCGACTCTGGTGGCGCGATCAGGGCCTCCGCCGTCTCAGTCCACACCTTTTCGTCCTCCTTCTCGGATCCTTTGTTTGGTATTCCTCGGCCTAGCCAGTACTTTGATGTGCCGGAGGACATCACTGACTCGGTACTGAGGGCTCGGACAGCGGCTATGACGGAAGCGTCTTGAACGCGGCGTTCGGCATCGAGGATTTCCTCAAAGACATGAACGATCCGGACTCCAACAAGCAGGGCTTGCTATCGGCAGCGATCTCGCTCGGCTACCTCATCGGCTTCTTCCCGTCCAGTTGGGCTGGAGACAAGTGGGGTCGGAAGTGGCCGCAGCTCGCCGGCTCGGCGATCGTCGTTGGGGCGTGCTTCATGCAGGTCTTTGCCATCAGCGGGTGGAAGTGTGCGTTTCTGTTCTTCTCTGAGCTCTGTTTACAATCGTCCCGCTGACAAGCGCGCTTCACAGTCTTTGGCGCCCGTATTTTGATCGGGTTCGGGGCAGCGTTCCCGCTCACTCTGGGATCGACGCGTGAGCTGGACCCTTCCATTCCAGCACTCCCGTGTCTCGTATCTGCGCTGACTCCATCTCTCGCCAGACCTATTTGAGCTGGCCCATCCGCGACAGGCGGCCCAAATGGTGACCCTCTTTGCGGCCTTCTACTGGATTGGCGCGATCACAGCGGCCTGGTGTACCTTTGGCTCGACCTACATGGTCTCAAACTGGTCCTGGCGCTTGCCGTCGATCCTGCAGGGCGTCGCGTCTGCCATTCAAGTCGTGACTCTCGCATGGGTGTACGTACAGGTCGATTCGAGCCCTTCCCACCCGAAACGGGACTGCTGATCTTCCGGCCGCTTTGTGATCGGACAGCCCCGAATCGCCTCGATGGCTCTGTGCACAAGGTCGAACGGAGGAGGCTCATCGCATTCTCTCAACTTACCATGCGAACGGCGACATGGACGACGAGCTCGTCCAGACAGAAATGGCCGAGTGCGTGGTGGCGAAGAGCGCTTGGTCGCGTTCCCAGATGGTTCAGCTCACGCCACACGAAGTGCAGGATCACGACCGCCCTCGAGCTCGAGAAGAAGTCTTCGTTCGGCTACCTCGACTTTTTGCGCTCGGGGCCGAATCGTCACCGCCTGTTCATCTGCATTTGGGTCGGCATCATCGTCCAGTGGTGAGCCTTCATGTCTCGTCGTCTTGCCGTACACGAACTGAATTCTCTGGTCGACTTGTAGGGTCGGGAATGGCATCATCGTAAGCATGAGCTTGATGCTCCACCGCTCGGCGCCCCCCTGACTTTCATTCCGCCGCGGCAGAGCTACTATCTCGTACCGATCTTGGAGAGCGTCGGCATCAGTGGAACTGTGCAGCAGCAGGGTCTGAATGGCGGGTGCGTCGGCCGGCTCTCTCGGAGAGGCCGCTTCGGCGGGACTGAACTCTTGCACATCTTCCGCAGCCTGCAGATCTTCAATCTCTGCGTGAGCATTGTCGGCGTCGTGTACATTCAGCATGTCCCACGCCGGACAATGTGGCTCGGCTCTACCGTCGCCATGCTCGTGACGTACTCGATGTTCACGGCAGCGAGCGCGGTCTTTGAACGGAACGGCGACCCGAATGCCGGACGCGCAGCCGTCGCGATGATCTTCCTCTACAACGGCTGTTATGACCTGAGCTACTCGATCCTGTACTACTCTTACGTACTCGAGGTCCTGCCTTACCACATGAGGACGAAGGGCATGGCTCTTTCGCTCTTTTTCGACTACGGGGTGCGTTGCGGAATTTCCCTCCTTCTTGCAGACACTCCTCTCGATACATACGCAATTGGCTGACTCTTTGACGCCGTTGTCAACAGGCTGTAAGCAGATCCTCGTCACGATCGCTGCCGCGATTCCGCTGACTTTCGACCTTCTCACGCAGCTCTTCTTCAACCAATACGTCGTAAGCCGCGCATCTGTGCCATAGGGCGCTTCTCGTCACTCTGATTGGCGCTGCGCTGTCCCTCCGCACCTCGACGAGGCGGGCTCTCTCCTCCGGGTCGAGCTCACCCCGCGCTTCGCGCTTCCGCAGAATCCGATCGCTTTCAACGCTATCGGCTACCGCTACTACTACGTCTATATCGGCATGATCTGCGTGTCGTTCTTCGTCATCTACTTCACCTTCCCGGAAACTTCCGGCATGACGCGTACGTTCCTGCAGCGAAGCTGCGTACGCGGCAAGCGCCTCTCCTAACCTTTCCACCGCCTGCAGTCGAGCAAGCAGCTGCCGTTCTGGACGGCGACGCAAAGACTCGAATCGAGATCGCAGGCCAAGTTGCGGCGGAAACGGTGGAGGACGAGGTGTCAGACGGAGAGAAGGCGCTCGACATCAACTCCGTAGAGGTTCTTGGACGGTAGAGACCGGTGTCTGCCCCACACTCTAGATCAGGTCACTAGATTAGGCTCGAAATTTGTGTGTCGCTTGGACTCGGTGCGACTGATACCGCGCGCACAGTACGAGCGAACGAGTTCGGAAGGCAACAGCGGTTCGGATGTAGAAGTGACGCGCAGGTTCCGAGGTATCTATCAGGTCGCAGCTCCTTCTACTCTTCGTCTCCCTTAGCCCACGTCGACATGCTGCGGAGCTTAGGGCCATATTCTGGTGATTCGACAATCCGTCAGTCCCAAAGGCCGGACCGCCGCTGCTATGAGACTCCGCTCCGACTTACTGTACAGCACGAATGGGACCAGCGCAAGCACCGCAGCGATGCATCCGAGCAATGTGCAGGCATAGTCGGTGCCGAGGTTGTGGTAAAGCGGCTGCGCCACGAGCGGGAACGCCGCCGCGAACAAAGACCGTAGAAAGGTGTTCGCGGCCACCGCAGATGCGCTGTATTGCGTGTAGGCGTCGATGAGGCTGTCACGATGTCAGTCAGCTACGAGCGCAAAGTGATCCCCAGGGCGGGGCAGGAAGAGACGAACTAGTTGATACCAGCCCTGCGCAAATCGACCGAAAGTGTACGTCAGCGCGATCCCCATTTCCGCAAAAACAGGCGTCAAGACTCACTGGAAGATCAGAAGAAAGGAGACACCGACGAATCCCAGTCCAACGATCTGGGCCGGAATCGGCGCCCACCCAAGGAGGAAGAACCCGATCGGGAAGACAACGCCGCCAACCATCATAGGGACGAGTCGTAGCTCCGGAGGCGCGCGTCCCTTCCTATCTAGAGTACGTGCGAAGACGAAACGCGAGTAGAGATAATTGAAGAGGGCCGCGATGAGCGTTCCGACGAGAACGGCGAGGAAAACAAGTCCCCCTTCGACCGGACTCCACCCGTAGCCCTCCTCGAAGATGATCGGGACCGCGCTGAACAACAGGTACAGCATCGAATAGGTGAAACTGTTGTAGATGACGATAGCCGCCATCATCGGCTCCTTGAAGAGCATCACGATGGGTCGGGTGACGGCTGTGGTGAGGTCCGGAGGAGGTCAATCGCAGGTCGGGGACCAGCGGCACCTGCAAAAAGCAACCGGAGGGGCGCTACGTACTCTTCTCCATGAAGTGCTTGAGAGAGAAGTCGTTCTCCTCGTCTGTCCGGCCGAAAAGAGTCAGACCTGAGTGGGCGAAGAGCCTGCCCGAGCGCCAATCTTGACCGATTACACTCACGCTTGCTGTGTAATGCCCAGCGCTTCGTCCTGAAGCGCAGGTCCTTGGCTTTGCGCGTCAAGATAACCGGCGCGAATGTCTCGGGGACCACGATGACGGCCACGAGTCCGATCGCGCTTGTCATGATCACGACGAGGTACTGCCCGGAGAGACCACCTCAGTCTCGACCCCATCGAACGAAAAGGATTCGGACATGCGCACCTCGGTCCATCGCCAGCCCAGGTACGAGTTCGTGACTGCGGCGCCGATGACCGGCGCGACCGTCGGTCCTGCGACGATAGCGAGACCTTTTCGCCGAGAAGGTCGCGTTTGTGAGTCTTCAGCACTCCTCCGGACCCTAAGTATCATAGGCACTCACTGTAGAACACTACAGCAGTAGCTGCACGGAGCGATGGAAGGCAAGGCGGTGAGCATGGTCTCGACCCTCTCAGCCCGACCTTTCCGCAAGCCTTACCTCGTTCCCGCGCATCAAACATGTCTGCCAAGGCTCCTCCGACGACTGAAGGCGCAGCACTCGCTCCTACGCCCGCTGTGGTGCCGACAGAAGCGGTCAGCTGGAGAAGTCGAGACGGCTTCGAAGAAAGCGAGCACGGACCAAAGAAGCGAGTAATCATGATGGTCTGCAGATTCTCTGCTGTCGCCGTCGCGGCAGAGAAGCACAGAAATAGGAACGTGCCGACTGCGACCGTCGTCGGGTCAGCAAATCGGCAATAGGGAGCGCCGCCGGCAGATCTTCAGAAGGACCTACTGAAGATGGTCTTGCGGCCGTAGACTTCAGAGAGTGGACCGAAAATGATCGGTCCGAGGACGAAGCCCGCGAGAAAGAGCCTGCGCGTCCGTATCGCAAGATGAGTTATGGATCGCAAGTGATTCGCTCGGCGGGTCTCACGAAGTCCCTAGGGTCGCGACTTCCGTCGAGACCCCGTAGATCGCCGCGACGGCCGGTGTGGCAGTCGAGAAGATGGACGACGCGAAGGTCGAGCACATCGTGGTCAAGCCTAGGAGCGCCACGAGCGCATAACGTCGGTTGAAGCCCCAGTTCTTCGGGTTCGCGGGCTGAACGTATGCCCATAGAGCGTCAACTCTGGTGATCGTGGTGAGCTTCACAACATAGCGGGACGCACATCGTCTTTTGAATCGAACGTGACGATGTCGTTGGCCCACTCGCGTTCTTCCGGCGGCAGCTCTGCATCCCCTCGCGAGCTTCTCGCGCGCTCGACCTTGCGCCCTGCAGGTCCGTTATCTGATTTCCGTGCTTCCTTCAAGGGCAACCCCTTTTCCGGGTCGCGGCCGTTTCCGTTTGCGCTCGCGAGGGTCCGCGCTTCCTCATCGTCCTCGTCGCGGCGGTCCGCGTCTGCCTCTCCCTCTGGATGACTCGGTAGACGCCTGGTTCGGTCGGGCGAGGGCGGTCTCGAGTCGGGATGGTGGTGGAGGTCCTCGCCGCGCAAGATGAACGAGTCGCAGTGATTGAGCGGTTGTCCGGCGTCGTACCGCGGCCTCGCGGCGGACTTGCGACGAGTGGAAGTGGTTGCAGCGCGTGCCACGTTGCTAGGGTCGTCGAAAGGAGGAGGAAGATCGCTGGCGACCGGACGAGGACGAAGGGTCGTCGGTGACATCACCGTTGTGGAGGTATCGGTCACTCAAGGCACAGAAGCGTGAGAGCTGCCAAGTTCGTGGAGCCTCGAGCAAGTCAATCGGAGGGTCTCGAAGTCTCGAGAGAGCGGGTGAGAGCAAAGAGCAAGAGATAGCCACAATCTTCGAGGTCGGCCACGGTCAAGTCTGGCGATCGCCGGCGAGGTGGCAGCGCCCAAACTTGGGTGATTTCGGCGCGTTCGGCGGCGATGGCGGGTGACGGCAGCAGCGGGTCCGCCGCAACCCGGTCGGCTTCGGAAGCGTCGCATCAGAGAAGTGCAGAGCGCTAGCAAGAGTAGGAGCTGCTCGCGTCGCACCGTCCAGACGTCAAAGCCGGGGCAGCCCTCGCAGAGGTCGGCGCCTCTTTCCGGGTCTCGGAGCGTAGCGAAGAACGAGTCGACGTTGTGACCAAGATCCCGTGGGTCCATCTGTGTAGCTGCTGTCCTATCTCTTCAGGAGCGAGAGATGGCAAGAGACGGAGAGAGTCTCGCCCGTCGTCGTCGTCGTCGTCGTCAGCGGCAAGTGGCTTCTGCTCGCTTCACCTTCCTCTGCAGCTCTACACAGCGACCCAGACTTGCGTATCTAGCTCCCTTCACCTCGTCAAAGACCCCAGCCTCACCTGTCCCGCCTCGGACGAGAGATCTGCCCACGATGGTTCGTGTCTTCGCTCGGGCGCGTTGTCGCTCCCTCACAAGCTGACATCCTTCCCTCCCTATGGCGCTGCTGGGTACCTCGAGTAGTCGGTCATGGAGCTCAACGGTGTAAGCCTGGACCCACTCTCGCGCGGGCCACGGTGCCGAGACAGAGCGGGCTGACGAGTTTCTGCTTTCCCTCCCCCGCTTGCGTAATGGCTGCCCCCCTTTCGCCGTCTCGCCTCGCTCGCCTGACCGAAACTCGGAATGCTGCACCTATCCACTCGACGCGTTAACACGCATCCAGGGCTCTTGCATCGCAATGGTCGGCAAGAACTGCGTCGCCATCGCTTGCGACCTCCGACTCGGGAACCAGGCCTTGACCGTCGCCTGTAACTTTGAAAAGGTCGGTCCGAATTCCTCGGCAACCTCCACAATCACAGTAGCGGCAGTAAACCGTCAAGACTCTGCTGGCCCAAGCGCGTCGAACTCGGACTGACCCCTCGCGACGACAGGTCTTCAATGCTACCGAGCGAACCTACTTTGGCCTGCCTGGCCTCGCAAGCGACACCATCACCGTCCGCGACAAGCTCAGGCAACGTGTCAACCTGTACGCGATGAAGGAGGAGCGGACAATCGAGCCAGAGACGTTCTGCCACCTCGTGTCCAGCACGCTGTACGAGCGGAGGTGCGTCTGCGTCCTGCTGCTCTCTTTCTCTCGCGCGCCCTGCCTGCTCTCATAACGGACGGGATGCGATGGATCGTCCGGACTCGAGTCGAGTCGAGCTCTCGTAGGAATGAGTAACTGACCGAGGCGTCCGTCGTTGCAGGTTCGGACCGTATTTCGTCGAGCCGGTCGTCGCAGGTGAGCTGCTCACCCTCGCCTCTGCTGTGTGCACAAGCAAGCATGCTGATCACAGACTCGGCGCGCTTTCAGGCCTGAACAGCAAAGACGAGCCGTTCATCGCGGCGACAGATCTGATCGGCTGCATCAACTTTGCCAAGGTGCGCTGCGTCCCCTGCCAGCCATATTTCGAAATACGCTGCTCGGAGCTGACCGCGAAACTACTCCGTGCCGCTAGGACTTTGTCGTGTCGGGGACCGCGTCCGAAAAGCTGTTCGGTATGGCCGAGTCGCTGTGGGAACCGGACCTGCCCGCCGAGGACCTGTTCGAGACGGTGTCGCAGACCCTCCTGAACGCCGTCGACCGGGACGCCTACTCGGGATGGGGCGCTGTCGTGTGGCTCATCGAGAAGGTGGGCTTTGACTTTCGTCGTGTCGTGCCGCGCTCTCTCGAGGAAGGCCCCCGGGGCGCCCATTCAGGGGCGACCCTTCGGCAGGCCCGACGCTTGTGGCCGGGCAGAAAGAACCGCAAAGTGCGCGTACTGACATATTCCGGGCCGATTCTACAGGATAAGGTCACGAAGCGGTGGCTCAAGGCCCGGATGGATTAGACGACCCTCTGACTTTTCGCGCTGCAAGGCACCCCATGTTTGTACAGTGACGTTCGGCTCGTGCTCTCGTTCTTTGTGCTTGATGACCGAGAGGTCGACTGACAGTCCGTCCCGCCGCCGTACAACCTGACAAGCGCTCCGCGCGGTACCGAGAACCTGTCTCCGCGCGCTCGGAGGCGTTCACGCATCAGCGCGACCATCCCGAGATGTTCTGCTCGAGAACGGCGGTCCGACACCGACTGCGGCTACAGCGGTGAAGTATACGAGAAGCTGTGGCGGCCTCTGACGTCACTCGGTGAGCTGCGGAACCTCCGGATCCCTCTCGCCTGAATTCGACGCTCAGGCCTCGTCGGAGGTGTTGGGGCGACCAGCCTTCGCGAGATTATCGCAACTCTCCTTCATCTCCAGCACCCACTTCGGCGTCAACACCGTACAGTCCTGCCGCCCACAGCATGTACGCGGCCCCTCAAACCCAGGTAAGTGCATGGCCCAAGATCTATCGGCTTGCACGTCCGCGAGCGCTAGCTGACTTATCGTCCGATAGACTCCCTTCGTCGTCGAGTACAGGCCGTCCTGCGTGCCCTTCCTCTTCAGCGAGCTCCATCCGGTCAACACCTTGACGCCCGAGCTCTACCTCGAGTTCCGCAAACTCCACCCTCACGCTCCGAACTCGTCCAGATGGCACTATGGTTCGATCTTCGAGATTGCCCATGACAACAAGGCGATCGACGATGAGCTCGCCATCGAGGCGGCCGTGGCCGACGCATCGGGGAGCGGGCACGCCGGGGTCCGCGCAAGGACTCCCAACGCGGCGGTCGCCTTCACCTGGCTCGAGTGGGCGCGCGCGCTCGTCGCCCAACACGAAGTCGAAGGGACTCTCGAGACGCCCGAGGGAAGGGACGCCAAGTTCCAGCGCGACCGCGCCAAGTGGCATTGCGATCGGCTCTTCGTCGACGGCGACCCTGAAGGGACAGACGACGCCTTACTGCTCGCCCGTCTGCAGCACACCCAGATCACCCGCGCGCCTGATCTCCCGCGCGGGTTCCGCGAAGGAACGTTTGGCTTGGTCGCCGAGTGACGAGGCGATAACGTTTGCGGAGCAGCATCTCCCTCTGCCTCCCTTTCTTCTCGCTGTACCTTCGCTTCCTGCACCCTGACGTGCGTCAGACATCCATCCGTGAGTGTACAACTATGGGAACGCTTGAAAGGAGAGTCTGAACAGAGCCTACAGTGCTCGCGATGCTGCGGAAAGTTGTTGTTTCCTCACCTCGCTTCCGTCAATTTGCCTCCTGCCAGCGTCCGGTATTGGATGCTCTAGTCATCTGAAACAGTAGTTTGTCTGCTTCTAAGGTTTCGAAGCATTCGGCGGTTCGACCGAGTCGACTTCTGCTCGGCTGCTACCTAGACGTGCTCGCTCTCCTCCGCTCCTTTGCCATCTCCCGGACGACAGCTCTACCTGGGTAGAGGACGACACTGCCTGACTCGCTATGGACCCGGCCCGGCAACGGCTCGCGCTCGGCGATTCGGACGACGAAAGGCCGTTCAAGGCGGCGTCGGCCGTCGCCGCCAACAAGATCGCGCGCTTCCAGGGCCAAGGAACGGTCCGGAAATCCAAATTCGAACTCGAACGCGAGGCAGAAGCCGAACGGCAACGGAAAGAGGCCGAGGAAGCGGCCGCCGCGTACAAGGACTTTGTCGACTCGTTCGGCGGCGATGACGAGACGGGACCGTCCAGCGGCGCACGACCTGGGTACGGTCGTACGGTCAAGACGGTCGGTAAGGGGTTCGTCAAGGCCGGCGGCGCCGAGAAGTACAACCCGCTCGCCGACAGGCCGGCACCCTCTCCCGCGTTTCCTGCGGCGCCGCCGGCAGGTTCTGCCGCCGGCTCGAGCGCGCCATTAGTCCCGACTGCACCGCGGGCGATGACGCAGAACCGACCGACCCCGTCGTCGAGACCGTTGGCTGCCAGCTTCATGGGAGACGACGATGAGGTGCGACTTGTCCTCTAGAGTTGCTCTCTCCTGTGAAGGAGCACTGACGGCCTCTCTGAGCAGACTCCGACGCCGCCAAAGCCAAGCGCGCTCGGCGGCCGCAAGAAGCGCGCCGGCGACGACTTTCTCGAACAACTCAAGAGGTTCCTCGAGTTCCCTCCTCCCCGTCCACTTACCTGCCGCGCCTCTGCCCGCCGCCGGACTGTTGCCCTCTCGCGTCCCGGACACAGTTATTGACTTCGTGAACCCTTCCTTGCTGCCACTACAACGAAATCTGGTCGGTCGTCACCGTGATCAGGGATCAGGCTGCCCGCGAGGACAGGCTGAAACAGACGGCGGGTCGAAGTGAGCCGGCGATCTCTTCTCGAAAGTCGCCTGTGGTGGTCAGAACTGACCGCCTTCTGCACGCAGTCGGCGCTTCCGTCACCGCTCTTGCTGGTGAGCCGATCTCGATCCTCGACAAGTGAAAAGTCGCGGCTGACTTGCCTGGCTATCGCAGCCCGTGAAAATGCACCGGTTCTGACCGGCTCTTACGACACTGGAGACCCGCTCACGACCAATATCCATGTCGGCGGATTGCCTCAGAACATCACGGAGGCTGCGCTCGGAAAGATGTTTGCCCAATATGGCCCGATCGGCAGCGTCAAGGTGAGCTGGACCGCGTCCACTATGTCTTCACGGCCATTGACGATCCGAATTGGAGCGCTGATGAGGCTCGCATCTACGTCCTGTACAGATCATGTGGCCTCGTCTCGATTCTGGCCAACTCGCTGCGGTCGGCGGTCGGAAGCTGGGCGGATTCGTCGCCTACTTGCGGCGTCCGGACGCCGAGAGAGCAGCCAAGGAGATGGATGGAGTCGAGTGGGGTGACAACGTTATCAAGATCAGCTGGGGAAAGGCGGTTCCGATAGCAGCGCGCGCTCTCTACGGTGAGTGTCTCCGCCGTCCAGCTCTCGGTCCCGCAGAGCCAAGCGCTGACCCTCCAGTTCCACACAGAACCGGAACCGGACTCGGCATACTACCGCGACCGGCATCATGGAGGCCATCGCTCTCGTCAGCGGTCGAGGTCTCGATCCCGCTCTCACTCACCGACAGATCCGCAAGAGATCCTCCGACCTCGCAAGCGGCGCTCTCGCTCTCCTGAAGGTCGTTCGTCTCGAGCATCCCGCTCAGCAAGGTCTTGGCCCGAACTCGAAGACGAAGCGGACGAGAACTTCTTGGTCACGGTGGCAAAGAAGGTCCGCGACAACGGCAAGGCGTTCGAAGACGTGCTACGCCAGCGCGAGAAGGACAACCCTCGCTTCGCTTTCCTCCAGGACGAGGAGGTCAGCTTGGAACGGCGTCACTGGATGGGCCATGCGCTGACGCCCGACCTTGCCCGACCTTCCCGCAGCGACCAAGCTTCCATTACTTCCGCATGCTCGTCGATCCGGACTACGAACCGCCTCTCGTGGCTGCGTTCGAGGACCAAGTCAGTGGTCGTCAGTGTGTGTGATAGTCCCGCAGAGTGTTGACGAGCAGAGCAATGCAGGGAAGCGCCGATGTTTATTCCTCGGACAGCGAAGAATCGTCCGAGGACGAAAAGGTCGGCAAGGGCAAGCTTGGCAAGCTCGCGCTCCGCCGCTTCGAATGCCTGCTGCGAGGCCTTACCAGCTCGCGCGAAAAGATCGCTCGCGGCATGGCTTTCGCGCTCGAGCACGCCGACTGCGCATCTTACGTGAGTCTGACCTGATGATGATCCGCTTCGCCTCCGCGGCTGACCCTCAGCGGTGTTTTTCAGATCGCCGACATCCTCGTCTGCTCGCTGACGATCGACTCGACGCCGGTCCCGCGGAAACTCGCGCGTCTCCACCTGGTCTCGGACATCCTCCATAACGCGGCCGCGTCAGTTCCGAACGCTTGGGTCTACCGCTCGATCTTTGAGAAGAAGCTGCCCGCCGTTTTTGATCACCTCGGCGACATCTATCTGAGCTTCCCCGGCCGATTGAAGGCAGAGCAGTTCCGCGGGCTTGTCGAGAAGGTGCGAAGGCTCGCTGTTTCTCTCTTTGTGCTCGGTACGGGCACGTTACTGAAGGTCTGCTTTCCCACCATAGGTCATCGATGTGTGGGCGAACGATTGGATGCTCTTCGAACCGGCAGTAATCGAGGATTTCAAGCGACGACTGGCGGGTCTCGACGTGGAAGCTGGCGACGCGGCGGACGTCGCAGTCGCGGATGCCGACATGGACGTCGACGCCTTCGTTTCAAGCCTGCCGCCCGAGATCGCAGCCGAGGTCATGGGATCCGAGCGGCCGCCCGCCGAGGAACACGCTCCTGCACAGGCAAAGTCAGGCTTCAAGCCAAGCTTCAAAGCCGCCGCGTTCGCGCCGGCAGCGATCGAGCAGGATCTTCGCGAACCGGCGAGTGATCACGTCGACGGCACGCCGGTCGGGGACGACCTCTCTGGAGCACCCGTCGAGGCCGACTTGGACGGCCAGCCGCTTGAAGGGGACGTTGATGGCGAAGCGACGATCGATGACCTGGACGGCGCTCCACTCGACGCCGATGTCGATGGTGCTCCTGTCGGTCAAGCAGCGTCGGCACAGCCAGCGAAGCCCGCATCGATCACGCTTGGAGATGACGAAGATGGCGAGCCGATGGAGCTCGGCAGCGACGAAGATATCTTCCAGTAGCTCCCTTTTTACGCCAGAAAAGAGAGCATATGGTAGATACAGAAGCTTGCAGACCAGCTGCTACGTAGACACCGGCGTCGCGAGGCGAACTCGAGCGGAAACCGTGGCGAAAGCATGCGACGAAGGAGGTGCTCACTGTAGGGGCGCCGGTCGCCAATCTCGTCAATTAGTCAGCGCGGGCGGCAAACAACAGGAAGGGCTCGCCAGGGACTGACGAACTGCTCCTTGCGGAATGAGAAGCAAATGCTGGTGGAAGTGGCGCGCTTGACCTTGGCTTTGATCTCCTTCGCCATCGGGTCAGGCCCGCAGAAGAAGACTGGCATGCGCAAGCGGATCAGTGGGAACTGCCGTTCTGAGGACTGCGGAGTGGAATCGAGGCGCGACCCCTACCGTTGACGGTGGTCTTGAGCGAGCTCTCACGACCGGGCAGGTAGAAGCCCTTCTCGATCGCCGTCGTGAGCTTGTCGAAAAAGATGGTAAAGTCGGGACGGCCAAACTGCGTGCGGGCAGAGAGACCGGTGATAGCATCCATGCTGTCGTCCGAAGTGGCGTGGACAGCGATATTGGCGAGCATGGCCGGCGACACGCGCTGCGTCAAGTACAGGCTGATCTTGAGGAAGTTCGGGTCACTCTGGGCCTGCAGACAACGTGTCGTAAGATAAAGTAGCGACGAACTGCACGGTACAAGCTCACCTGTTCAAGCTGGCGCAGCACAGCGTTAAACCAGCCCATGCTTTCGGTGTCGCGGACGACCCAGATCAGCTGGACGCGACGGAGCGCTCCGAGACGGTTCTGCTGCTGCATATACCTGTCAAGAGCAGCGACGTCCTCAGTCAAGGGTCTGAAGAAAGCCGAACAGCACACACGGTGTTTTGACCCACCAAATGTTCTTCAGAACAGACGCGAAAGGCGTGATACCGATGCCGGCAGCGATTAGGACGGCAACTACAAGGCGCACTCGGTCAATGGTCTGATCAGTGTGTCGCTACGAGCGGGCTGCGAGGTCTGCGCACCTTCCGCTTTGAAGACATCCTGCGAGGGCGCGCCGAACGGCCCGTCAACGCGCAGCGTTGGCAGAGTGCCGGCCGCTTGCAAGGCATCTTGCGTGACATCGTAAAAGTCGCCCTTGTCCGAGTCGATGATGCCATCCTGGACGTACTTGTCGGCCAAGCTTTCGGTCTCGATGAAAGGCAGCGGGAGAATCGAGGACTTGCGGTGGCCGCTAACTGGGAGCGCCATGGCAACCTCTTTCGAGCAGCCGAGGAGGCGTCCAAGCCCGCTAGCCGACGGCGAGCAGAGTCAGCTGGACGAGAGCTGGAGTGTGAGGTCAACCGATATTTCGAGATGTGCTCACGAGGTCCAGTCACCGATTTGACGAATGTGCACCGAGACGTAAGGGTCATCAGGCGCCGAAGAGATCGTGAATGGGTGCCACTGGAACTTCGACAGGCGAGGCACATTGAGGAAGACCCATTGCCCAGACTTGTATCGGAGGGACGACTTGATGAAGCGAAGCTCGATGGTTCCTTGCGGGTGGAGAAGCACGCTCGTGATCCGTGTCGCGCGGCAAGCGCGGACCTATCGGCAACGTATAGGCATCAGTCGAGCACCTCTAGACGCAGAGCGCTCCCAAAGCTCGTACTTCGCGAATGACGCGCTCGATCACGACAGCGATTCCTCCCCAGATGGTCCAGGTCCACGAATTGTAGCCGAGGCAGCGAACGGGGTGCCCCGGAAGGGCTCCGCGAACGAAGCAGCCGATAGCGTGAATGTACAGGCAAAAAAGAATGGCGACAACCTGCCGGTCGGCTCGAAATGGTCAGGACCGTGCAATGACCGGCGAAGACAGCGTGCACATACTCACGAGATGATGTGTGTACCAGAAGGCTTCGTAACTTTGCCTGCGGATCTTGGCGTGCGCCGTCGTGTACACGAGTAGCATGAGGACGAGCATGACGTGACCGGTAAAGCCGCCCGGCTGCGTGAAGAGGATCGCCCAGGCGGCCTCTTTGCGCACTTGGCTACGCTCCACCTGGATCATGTTGACATCTGCGAGTCCCGTCCGAGGCGCACGCCCTGGTCAGCCTCTTCGTCGCCAACCGGGTGAGCTTGAGAAGGCTGGAAGTCGCCGCTCGAGGATGCCGATACGCCCGTCGGTCGGACTCGGACAGCCTCGGAAAGCGCTGAATGTTAGACTCACAGTGTGCTGTCGTATGTACGATGGTCCAGAAGAGCAGCGAGTATGCAAACTGCCGGTGCATCCAAACATGCTCGTCGAGCGGGACCAGCCAGCCGACGAGAGGGCGGACGACGCGGATCGCGTTCCGTAAGACTGCTCGGCTGGCTCGAGATCAGTCACAGAGCGTTTGAAGAGTGGATGGGCGGGCTCACTGGGCAGGACAAGGAAGAGACCATCGATGCCGAGGCAGAGACCGGCTCCGCGCGACGTCCATACGCTGAAACGCAGCTTGTTGAGGGCGGCAAGACGCTCATCCTGAGCCTGCTTCAGCCAGCCATAGACAAAGACAAGAACATGGCCGACGTAAAAGCTGTTGTGCCAGGCATCAGCGCGACGAGGTCAGTCGATCGCGCCGTTTCTCGCCGCGAGCCGGAACTTGACTGACAGGAGATTCCACACCAGCCTGCGGCCGGTGAGCTCGTGCTGCACGCGTTTGACGATAGTCATGTCGCGCTTCTTGCTCTCTGTAGGGCTGGGCCAGCCAGCCTCGAGAGTAATCCTTCGCGGTTGAACGAGGACCGCTTATCAGATGCAATCGGCGAAGACGTCAGCGCACGAAGCGTCGTGGGGTCTGCCTCGCACAATTCGAGAAACGAGAGGGTGATACTCGCCTCTCTGGGGCTCTCGTGCGGTAGAATGACGAGACGCGAGAGTGAACCGAGGACAAGCTGCGGGCGTGCAAAACGCACCCGCTCGCTGCCTCAACTGTGCGGCCAAGTTCAGCTCGCTCGCCGAGCATATGGAGCACAGGGATGAGTGTGGCGTGTCGGCTCATGCACTGCGACTCTCGCGCTTCTATCGAACGCTGTCCCCACCCCGCCAGCTTTGGATTCCATCTGTTCGCAACCCCTTCAGCAGAGACAAGCTTGCACGAGAACAAGTAAACGAACGGAGGGAACCACGTCTATAGTTACAATGCGAACGTGCGAGTAAAGTAGGGGCGGTATGTATGATTGGTTCCAGGCTCGGGCTCAGGCGGGCGACTCGTCCTCATTTCGTGCCATCCTCGTAGCCCATGCGTCTTCGGGCAGCATCCGCGGCCGACTCTTGATGCGTGCGCTCATAACGACTGTAATAGTACGACGACGAGTACGGTCAGTGCCAATCGTCTCGCACACTCCAAGCAGGAAAAGGAACCGACCCTTCGCCTCCGTTGTGCGGTGCCTCGGACCCCCCTGGTCCCTCAAAACTCGGCTTCGGCGGAGTCTGATGACCGGCTGGAGGCAGCGAGGACGACCTGTTGGGGCAGCAGAAGCTCAATTGCGGGCATGACGGACGGGACCGAACACCTCGGTGGGACCGCGACACTCACTGTCCCTCCTCGCGCTCGCCGCCCTTCTCTTCGTGGCCCAGGACGTGCTTGATCTTGCCAGCGATACCCATATGCTTGTAGGACGTGCGCGACAACACTCGACTGGATCAGCTTGCCGTTGTCTTGGATGAAACGTCGTAACGAGTGCGCTCAACCCCGCATTTTGCGCGGGGTCGGCTCCCTCGCCAGCGGCCGCGTCCGAACAAGATGACGCAGCGGTGCCAAGAGGCGCGGACGGTTTGGCGGGCCGGCGGGACTCTATCGAACCCTCGGCGTGCACAGCTCTCTATGCTCGCATCGACTCAAGATCTTTCAATAGCAGACGGCACCCACGACCGGGCAGTCATAGCTCGGATGGACACTAGATGCATCTTTTCACGTGGGAACTACCACGCCCAAGCGCCCGGTTCGGAAGAGAGCCAATCTTGGTCGAGGCTCTTGTACATCCACTCGTCTGGTCGCGGTCCTGTGCCGTTCCACGGAGGCTGCTCGCCACCGCTGCCGGCGCCGCCGCCAATCGCCGCCGAAGGGGTCATCGCGCCGAGAGGCCCGTGGGATGTTGCCGGCCTCGGAGACTGCGCCGCACTGGCGGGTCCTGCTGCGGCCGCTGCAGACTCGCTGAACAGGTCCCAGAGAGCGTGCGAGTCGGGCATCGGCAGGTTGAACACGGTCGGCGCGACCTGATTGAGCGAAAAGTCGGCATGCGGAAGAGCAGCCCCGTGCGGTCCGAGCGCTCCGGAAGGGTACGGCGTGTGCATGCCGAAAGCCGGCAAGGGTGTGTGGACCGGAATGATATTCGACAAGGTCGGCATCGATTCGCCGGATACGGCGGGAGTTGCTGATCCAGACGCCTTCGGTCCTTCGGCCTGAAGGAGCATGCGGATCCGCGTGCCATGCAGCGTCGCAAGCGTACGGCTGAATTGCGTCATCAGAAGTCAGCACCGAGTCCGAGTGGAAAGCGGCGAGAAGGACGTACACGGGCGGCCGAGCGTCTCCGATGCGAACGAGCAATTCTGCGACAATTGCGCACAGGAACTTTGTCTCGGGGTCGATAGGCTCGGACTTGGCTCCGGTGATCTGTCGAGGTTGTACATCAGCGCGCGTGATCCAACACCGACGAACCAGCGATCGAGCCAGAACTCACCCGTAGCAGCAGAGTCGCGGCGTAGCTGTGGAGACTCGATCAGCCACTGCGCCGAGCCACACACGAGAAGCTGTCACGCACGCAATGTTGACGATGACGAGATTCGTCGTCCACCTCAGACTGTCGTCAGGCCAATTCACGGCCATCTTGGCGGTTTCGAACGCGGACCGCCGGCATTCCTCCAGCACGGGCATGACCGGTCCCTTGAAGCGGAGCGAGATCGACGTCAGAATCGTCGTATTGTGCTGAGCGATGAGGCGAATGAAGGGGTCTGCAGACGGCGGTTCACGTTGGTCAGCCACTGACGGGGCGAGGAAGAAGCGGCATGCTTACTGATATCGGGCCACTGGGCCGCCCAAGCCCGCAAATCGCTCCGCCAGGCATCTTCGAACCCTGCGCGGTGCTTCGCCTCGTGGCCATCTTCCGACGCGGCGAGGCTGTTCGCATGCGCGATCGCCTTCGTGTAGATCCGGTTCAAGGTGACGAGCGCAGCGATATGATAGTTCGGGTCGGTCGGCGCAGGCTGAGCCGGCAGCTCAGGACCTGGTGTTGAGAGCGAGAGCGTGTGTATTGACGCGAGACGACCCGTCGAGCCGCACAATCTGCAGCAGGCGGGCTTCCGTCAGCACGAGATAGGTCACGAGCCAGCCGGGCGGTGCCGAGACGTACGCAATCTCGGCCACAAAGAGCAGCTTCCATGTCCATGCACGCGAGTCGTTGAGCGCGTCCGATGCCCCCGGGCCGAGCGGCGTGACCGAGCGATAGAACTCGTAAGTGAGCGAGTTGATCGTCTTGTCCAGCTTGATCTCGGTCGCGATGCGACTGCGGCCGCCAGACACGATACGGGGTCAGTCTCGACTCCACGGAGAAGTACATCTCGAGGTCAAAAAGGAGCAACGCACACTGACTGGCCGAGCCAGCTCCACCGGCGGTCGTCGCCCCAATCGCTCTCGATTGGCGTCCAGTGTCTGTGTAGAGGAAACCAAGGTCAGTCTTTGTCCGGCTCCACGCACATTAGCCGCGCAGGACGCACATCAGCAGAAGGTACGCCTGGACGATCTCGAGCGATTTGAGGCCTTCGCTCCACACGCGGTCCGAGAGCCGCAGTACATGCTCGTGCAGGCGCTCGACTCGGTCGTGCAGTCCGGGCAGATATGAAGCTGCGATGTAAGCGATAGTAGTCGTGAGGAATGGCGAAACGTCACGGAGGAAGCGCGGAGTATGAAGGCTTGGTTCGAGGTGGAAGAAGAATGGCCGCAGTGAGGAGAAGTAGCTACATGGGTACCTTCCATGTCAGTAGACGGCAGGCTTCGAAAGCTAGTCGCTTCGAGGACGTACAATTCGACGACGCGCTCGAGCTCTGGCAACGTGAGCATGCCCAGGTTGATCGGGTCGAAAGCCGGATCTGCGTCCGAACGCAGCTGGTACAGGCCTGAGATGCGAGTTTTCCGTCAGTCGCCGTCGCACTCGAGACTCAGTCGAGATCTCCGGACTCGCCCGTCGCAAAGTAGCCCTCAGCTGCCGTTCCGGCAGCCCCGCCCGGGTCCTTGCCATTCGGCCCTCCGTCCGCCCGGTTCGGCAAGAACCGTTTCCCGCTCTCCTCCTCGGTACTCTCGCTGACCTTCAAGCTTGAGATGTGGGCCAACACCGCCAACGGCGACTCGATGACGCTCTTGAGCTCGCGCGAGGTCGGGTCGTCCTCGTCGGTCCCTTCGCCCGGCGAGGTCGAGCTCGAGGACGAGGCGCGCGCCCCTTGAGGCCGGTACGCGTCTGGCGGTCGTAGACCTGGTGCGGACGAGGTCGAAGCAGTCGGTATTCGCGGCTTCTGGTCGATGGGCGAGGCGGCGTCCAGGGTGTGTTCGGCAATGACGGGTAATGTCCGATCCGAGAGGAGCATGAGAGCCCGGTCGAGATCCTCGTAGCAGTTCTCGAGCATGATTTGGTTCCTGAGCGAGTCAAATTGCGTCAGTCCAGGTATACACGAGGGCAAGCACACGCGAGGAGAGGCACGTACGGCGTCCGGGTTCGTTTCCGTCCGCGCTTGTTGAAGACGTGGTACTTGCAGTCGAGCTGCATCTTGCCGCAGCGGTCGCACGCCGGCTGCCCCTGGTCGCACTTGGCCTTGGCGGCCCTGCACGCCGCGCACGCCCCACTCTTGGGCGGTGGGCCGGGCCCTTGCCGCGACGGGCGCGCGTCAAAGTTGCCGGCCGTGACGAGCTGGTACATCCCTTGCAGGGACCGCTGCAAGAGGGCGCGCGGGTCGCTGAGCGGCGGCAACGGGGCCTGCGCGGCCGAACCGTTCGGGTCCAGCTGCGTCTGGAGTTTGCCCGCCGCGCTCGACGTGGACGCGTTCAGGGGCGAGGTCGGCGAGGCCGAAGCGGCGCCGGCGAACGAACCGGGCGACGCGTTCTCGGCATCAACGGACGGGGTGTCGACGCTCGCCGGGTTCGACGCCATTTGATCCGGTTGGGTCGCGTTCGGAGACGGTTCGACGTTGCTCCGGGTCGGGGACGGGACCGCGGGGGTCGAGGCAGAAGCCGAAGAAGACGGCGAAGGTCCGCCGATGAAGGGTGGAATCGGCAAGCCCTGAGCGGCGTAAAAGTGTTGAAGTTGGTAATGCGCCAAAGGGTGCATGTACGGCGGCACGTGCGCTGGCGAGGCGTGCCACGGGTTATACGCTCCGGGATAGACTGGATGTTGAGGCGGTCCGTCCGACATGGCGGCACCCTTCGACTCGCTGCGTGATCGAGTCAGCTTGGCTAGCACTGTCGATGTACCTCGTCCTATTCATGTGCTCACCGGAGAGCCCCGAGGTCGGTGAGGACGGGGCGATCGACAATCGGAAGGTCGTGCCCGTGAGTTGACCCGTTTGCCGGTCCGAGGGAGCGGAGCTGTGAGCGCGTGGCCGTCTGCGTAGGTCTCAGCGGCAGTCCTATTCCCCCTCCTTGAGTGCTAGCTGGTGGTGGCTGCTGTGCGGTCTAGGCCGGCTCGCCAGCTCGACGGCTGCTGCCAACTCGCGCTTTCGGACAATTCGGCGAGTGGAGACTGTCGATTGGGCACCGGGTTCTCGATAGCCGTACCCCCTCTAGTCGAAATTCAGCTGAGAGGACGACAATTCATGCGATGTCACTCTGACCAGGTACATCCGACTCGAACTACTCCGAGTGGCTTGGATCAAGGAGCGGATATTGCCGCCGGCCTCGACTTTTGAGCCGCCGTCTCGTCATCGTCGTGAGGAGCACTCCGCGACTGACTGACTCTCCAGCCTCGCTGTACGCTGAGCTCAAAGTACACCCGACATGAGAGTCAGAACTCCCCTGTGGACTGCTTGCGCTTGGCTCTCGACTGCGACTTTGGCTCGTGCGGCGTTCGACTGCTCGCCGTTGACCGTCGGAGGTCATCAGTTTGATCTCTCTCAGGCAAGCAGCCGCTCGGATCCCCCGCTGAGAACGACTGTCCCGAGTCACTGACGCACTCTGGTCCACAGCTCGAAGGCGTGCATGAATGGGACCGAGAATCGCAGACCCCGCCGACCGTCACAAAGGTACAGCCCCCCTCCTCGCCTTTGGGCAGCTATGAGCGCGATCGACAGATACACGGACAACGGCTGAAACGAGAGCTATCCCCCACACAGACGCGCTACTCCTTATCGCTGTGCTCGCCGTTGCCGGATCCGTCGGGCGATGCACCAGACGACGACTGCCCCGCCGGGACTCGCCTCTGCATGCGCACCTTTACCTCGCGACCCGGCCTCGACGATCGCATCCTCAGCGTCGTACCGATCGTCTCGAACGACGCAGACGCTTTGACCTCGAAGCACGGGAGCAGCAAGACCAAAGACGAATGGATCTTCGAGATGGGCGGCGGCAAGTACAACGACATCGATCAGCGCGTCAAGATCGACTTTAAATGCGATCCGAGCGCGAAAGAGGTGCGCTGACATGGGTCCCGCGACGCTCTGACCTGCCACTAAACGCACTACGACCGCAGACCCGGCCGACCGTCGACGAATACGACTCCGAAGCCGGCATTCTTTACCTCTCTTGGACGACTTTCGCTGCCTGCCCCGCTTCGAACGAGGGCGGTAGCGACAACTCACCTCCGCCAAAGCAAGACGATGAGTCTCCGCCGGCCGGAGAGGATGATGGCAAGAGTGCCCGTGACCCGGTGGCGACCGGGATGGGGTTCTTTGGCTGGTTCATCACCCTGCTCTTCCTCGGCTTTGCCGCCTACTTTGTCCTCGGCGCGTACCACAACCGGACCAAGTACGGCGCGACGGGCTGGGACATGGTGCCGCACCGCGACGTCTGGCGAGATCTGCCCTACGTCGTTTCGGACTTGTTCAAAGGTAAGGCTCGCTGTCGCTGCAGGCTTTGTCTGTTCAAGCGAGCTACTCACGGGAATTTCTTGCACTGGCAGGCCGAGGAGCAAGCAGGAACGGGTATTCTTCGCTCGGCTGATTGCCAGCGGCGTCTGTATTTTTACTCGAGATTTGCTCTCACGGCGAAGTCCCAAGTCCGATCGCGAGGAGCCGAGAGGGCAAAAATGGCGCAGGCGCGCCGGAGACATCCGTCCGGGAGGCGAGCGGTACCGAGCTGCGAACACGACTTCTCCTCCGCGAGTTGCCTCTCACTCACGTCGAGATCCGCGAGCCGGATCAAGACAGCCGCCGATCCATAGAGATCAAAGCAACATGAAGACGGGTCACGGGAAGGACGCTCGGACCGCCGGCCTGCTCTTCGCGCTTTTCACGCTCATCTTCTTCCTGACCCCTTTCGCCCTCGCGCGCGACCTCAACACTTGTCCGATCGGCTACTCGTCCTGCAGCGGCATCAAAGACTATGGTCCGGTCTGCTGTGAGCTGGTCCGGTCCGGCTTCGAGGTGTTCTCGCTGTTTCGACGACCTTGGCAATGCTGACCGAGGCCATGTCCGCTTTCCTCGAAACGCAGGCCCGTCCGGTTGCGCCTGCCAGCGAGCCGAAGCGGGCTTTGCGTACTGCTTGATGCCCTCCGGAGTCGGCGGTCAACAAGCTGATGCCGAGCAGCCGTGCTGTGCGTACTAGCCGAGCTGGGTGAGCGCGGTCGAACAAGACTGATCTCGCTTTGCTTCCCCGCCAGGCGTCGAGGGTTCCTACTGCATCAAGACCACCAATCGCTGGCCGATCTGTCCTGAAGACGGACGCGCGCCGGCTAGACGTCTCGCTCCGATCATCGACACGCCGCTTTCGGGCGAATCTCGTCCGGCTCCTCACGTCGGCACAGCTCGCCTTCCTTTCGCTCGTCAAGCCGGAAGCGGCAGCGATGACGACATCTACGACATGAGTAACGATCTCCTCCCGACGCGCGTCACTCCGGCGACCGGTCTGCGACCGTGGGCGCCGGCTCGTCCCTCGGCGACGAGCAAGCTCAGCGAGCTTCGCCTTTCGCCGGATTGGGATATCTACGCTGCTCCGCAACGTCGCGAGTACTTCTGGGAGTTCGCTGAGCACCCCGGCGCGCCCGACGGATGTGAGCTGCCAATCCTTCTGAACGAGAGGTCGCCTCCCACGGGCCGCACTGACGCTTTCCTCCTCCTGTCGGGTCTAGTCCATCGTCCGATGCTTCTCATCAACGGGCAGTTCCCCGGTCCGCTCGTCGAAGTGAACAACGGCGACCTCCTCGTCGTGCACGTCAAAAACTTGCTCGACCAGCCTACGACTGTCCATTTCCACGGCCTCATCCAGAACGGCACGAATTGGATGGACGGACCGTCGGGCGTCACGCAGTGCCCGATCGGGCCCGGTGCGAGCTTCACCTACGAGTTCCCGGTGACGGGAGACGAGCAGTACGGTACCTACTGGCACCACTCGCATCGTCGCGCGACATATATCGACGGGATCTCAGGTCCGGTCATCGTCCACTCGCCTTACGATCCGCTTCGACGTGGTCGAGACTTTGATCTCGAGCAGATCGTGTTCCTGCAAGACTGGTACCACGATCCGAGCGACGTCATCGTCGACGCCTTACTGTCCCCTTCCGGATACAACTCGGTGAGGTGCTCACGCGAGGACCGTTTCTTCGTCCCAGAGCTGACTTTGTCGCTTCCCAGACATTTGTCGCGCCTTCGCCTCAGTCGGGCTTGATCAACGGAGCCGGAATCTACGACTGCGGCGCTTCGACTCGCCGCGGTCGCTGCGACCAGAAAACGCAACGCGACCTGCCGGTTCTTGTCTTCCCGCCGAACAAGCGTATCCGCCTGCGCTTTATCTACGCTGGCGCGCATCCCGAGATGTTCGTTTCGGTCGACGAGCACATCCTCCGCGTCATCGAGGCAGACGACTGCCCCGTCTGGCCGGTCCCCGTCTACAGCATCCCGATCAATCTCGCGCAGCGGTACTCGGCGGTGCTCGACACTTCGGGCGACTCGGTCGGTGACAGCTTTTACCTCCGCGCGCACATCAATACGGATTGCCTCGACGCTCCGTTCCCCGACTTGATCACGCAGACTCGGCTCATCATTCGCATCGGCGAAGACGGGCAGGACCTCGGCCATGCGATCCCGACCAGCAGAGACTGGCGTGATCGTACGGAGGGACCGTGTACCGATCTCGACGAGCGCATCTTGGAGCCTCGGGTCCCGATTGCAATCCCCGAATTCGCCGAGACGATCCGATACTACAACTCGTCGCGCATCGGCCCCCTCAACGTCAGCGACGAAGCCGGTCTCGCCCAAGGTGTCGACGAGCTGCTCTGGACAGTAAACAACATCACTTTGTGAGTCACGCCGAGTCCGAGCGTTCTCGACTTGTTTGATCAGGAATGCTCATCCGCCGGACCTTCGCAGCGAGAACTTCGCCTACGAGTGAGCATGGCGCTGCCTGACCGAGATTAGTCAAGGTGTCGCTGATCAACTCATCTCGGCAGCCCGCTCTTGCATCAAATTGTCCGAGGCGAGAACCCATTTACGGGTCGCATCGCGATCATCGACTCGCCAGGGCTCGGCGCGATCGATATCGTCATCCAGAATGTCGTCGGACCGCCTCATCCCTTCCATCTGCATGGTCGCCCATTCGCCATCATTGCACGCGGCTCCGGTACGATCTCGCCGGAGTGAGTTGACGCGGACCGCGAAGCGGTGCGATGGACGGTGGCTGACGATCCCCGCAACGTCGCAGCGAGGTCGCGTCGCTGGATATGAACACACGAAACCCGCTTCGTCGCGATACGCTCTCGCTGCTCCGCAACAGCTGGGTGATCATTCGCGTCATCGCTGACAATCCGGGTGAGTCTCACCAAGCCCTGTCGAAGTCTCTTACTTACGCCTTCTTTTTCCGTGCTCTTTTTTTTAGGCATCTGGGCACTACATTGCCATATTCTCTTTCACCAAGCGCAAGGTCTCCTCGGTGCTTTGATCGTCCGGCCGGAGGTCGTTCGCGGATTCCGCATTCCGCAAGCAAACTACGACGTGCGCTCGTTTCGCACGATCTTGCGCTGCAGCTTCCGGCTGACGTCTTCCAATACAGCTGTGCCGCGCAGGCAATCCGAATATGATCGACCCCGGCCGCAGGAAGCGGGCGGTTGCCGAAGCCGAAGCGATGAATGTGCCCCCTCCTCCCGCCCATCCGCGCTTCAAGCATGCGGCCATCCTGCGGAGGCGGCCTTTGCTCGACCTCGCCTAGCCTCGCGGCCTGTACCAGTATCCCTCTGCCGCTGTACGACTCGCTTCCATCGCGCATCGCATCGCATCGCATTGCATCGCTTCGCTTCCCTTCTGCAGGCCCGTCCTCTCTACTCTTTCCCGTCTATGCAAAGCAATCTGGAACCATCAATAGCGTCCGCACACGAGAATCGCACACGGAAAGGATGCTATGCGATGACTGTCTAATCTACGCGGACTCGAGAGTAAATCACCCGCACGAACGCCCACGTTGCGCCGAACCCGATCGTGCCTGTTACAATCGCCGACATGCCCGAGATGAAGAGGAGGTAGCCCAGGAAGAGCACCTTGTTGGCGATCCCCGAGAGGTGAAGCCGAGACGCCCAATAGACGAGGCCGTACGCGGCGATGTAGCCGCCGGACGCCGCCCCGTTGACGAACGACCGCCACTGCCATCTCCAATCCTCGGCGCAGAGCTGGAGGTAGGCGAAGAGAACGCACGTCAACGCTGTCGTCATGGCGACGAGGCAGCTGGTGAGGGCGAGGAAGCCGAACGCATAGTACGCCTTCGAGCCGAAGAGGGACTGCAAGACAAAGTACACCTCGATGAAGCCTGCGCCAAAGGGGAGCAGACCGGCGAGGAGCGCCGAAGGTATCGGTCGCAGCCACCATTCGGTCCTGGGTATTTGGCGCGGAATCGCGTTTACGCGGGTCGGGACGTCAAGCGCTCCTCGCTTGACCCCGATCCAGCCGCCGACGATTGTCAAAGGTACGTGGATGCCGAACCACATGAGGGCGATGGCGGCGAATGTGCCGAACGGGACGGCGCCGGCCGAGCCCAGCCCGACCAGGAAGAAGTTGAGGAGGTGGAGGAAAGCAAAGAGGACGCTACGACCGCGCGAGCGTCAGCCTTCGAGGGTCGGATGTACACAGTCGAAACGAGGGACTTACGAAGGGAAGACGAGGGCCGTGTAAATGATGTTCTTGCGAATGGCATCGCCTCGCATGGTCACGTACAGGCGGGACGACACGTAGCCGGCCACGAACCCGAACAAGGTCCAACAGACGACCATGACCGTCGAAAGGGCGCCGCGATTGCTCGGGCTGAGGAAGCCGAAGAGCGCAAAGACTGCAATGGCGCGAGAGTCAGTCTCTCCATCGTATCCGAACACCCAGCCAGGACCATTCGGATGCTCACCGAGAGTTACACCACACATTGCCGCCATCTGCGCTCCCGTTCCGACCGTGATGCAGAGCCACATCCGGTACTTGGGCGCGCGGAACACCTCGCCGTGAAGCAGCTTCCAGCCACTGTCGTCCTGCACCTGCTCGTCCGGGTCGATGCTGAGGTCATAGCCGTAGCCGCCCGACAGCGAGTTGTACTTTGTGATGTCGCGGTTGAGGACGCGGAGGAGAATCGCGGCGACGACGAGACAGAGGAAGAGGCACACGACGAGCGAATTGACGAGCGACAAGACGTGGATGCGCGCCGAGGACACGTAGAGGTAGTTGTCCCATCGGGTCGCCCACGGAACCGCCGACTCGCGCCAGATGACGTCGTACGTGTAGGAGACCGGGCGCGATTGCGCCTCGTCCGGCGCGAGGATGAAGGGTCGCTGCGCTCCGCAATCGGGCGGACTCGTACTGCCGCCGACGGCGAGCGAGTCTATGCTCTGCGGCCAGACGAGGACGCCGACGACTCGGTTCACTCCTTCCTTTGGTCGCGGGTGGTACTCGACGATGATGGTGAAGTGGTTGTTCAACCGATGCTCGAATTGGAGGTCCGCATCCGCTTCCACCGCGCCCGGTGCTAGCGGCAGAACGCGGCGCTCGCCGACGGGGAACCCTGCCGAATAAAACAGCTCGCCGTCCGCGTCGCCGCGGATCTCGGCCGCTGGAAGTCCGTCGACGAGCCACCTGTGCGCGTAGTGCCCGATCAAGGTCTCGAGGAAGCCGGTTTGGTCCGGGAGGATCTCCGTCGTGCATAGGGTCTGGCATGACTCGTTCCTGAGCATCCGGAGGTTGAACTCCGAGTTGTAAAGGCGGTCTCCGTTCAAGGCGGAACCGAGCGAGAGGGTTTGCGAGTGGAGCGATTTCGGCTGACAGAACGGTATCCGCTCGTCGTACGCGTCGTACGAGTTGAGACCGTACCCTCCCCAGTCGCCGTACGGCCCTAATGCGTTGACCGTGAGCTCGACTGGGTCGCCATTCCGGTACGAGATGGGCGCCGCTCCCGGCAGGTAAAACGCCGACGCCGCAGCTGGCAAGAGGGCCGCGAGGATGGCGGATCGGCGCATCTCCTGATTGCTCGCTCGCGGCTGCCTTGGACTCGATGCGGTCGCGCTGTCGGCTGGCGAAATGGGCTGAGAGTCGGGTCGAGGTGGGGGCGAAGGGCGAAGGAGAGCGCACAGATGGCACGTGCGGCTCTTTTTAGCGAGAAAGGTGACGACGAGGCTTTCTCCAGCTAGCCTCTAGACTGTACGAGCCGCCCCCCTCCGGCGGATGCGGACGGGCAAGGAAGCGCGGCATCCGTCGCCGTCTCGTCTCGCTCTCTCGCCTTGCGTCTTCCTCTTGCCAGTATGCTGCTGTACACTGCTGTGCTGTGTACAACTTGAGGATAGGGCTCTCCGAGCGGTCCATCAGCGGCCACAGCCGCTCCGTTACACGCTCTTCTCCCAGCGAGCTGTGCCCTATCTCATCATCCACGCCAAACCGGACAACAAGACTCGGCGCGCTACTGGCACATGCAGCTGGAAGAGGAGGCGAAGAAACGGCTCAGAGATTAGGACGCACAAGCTTGCACATGCTTGCGTGCTAGGAAGCGTTCGGAGCTCGTCCGCGGACAAGCCGCTACTAAGTCCCGATTCTCCTGGACGAGGACCGCTACCTGCCTCTCTATGATACCAGACGGATACGCATATGAAGCGCCTGATCCTGCTTTGCGATGGCACGCTCGAGGATGCGAGCAACGAGAAGAACCCGGCGCTTTACTCCAACGTCGCCAAGCTCGCACGCGCTCTCGAAGACCTCGACGAACGCGCGCAAGTATAGGGAACGGATTCCGCCAGCCCACAGAGGCAAATCGCTGACATGTCTCGTGCTCGCAGGCATCCGCCGGTCGAACAGATAAAGCTGTACCAGGGCGGCGTCGGAACTGAGGAACCCGTTGCGAGCAGCATAGTCGCCGCCGGCCTCGGTCGCGGGATGCGTCAGAAAGTCAGGGCGCTCTACGACTTTCTCGCTATGAACTGGCAGGCCGGCGATGAGGTGCGTCGACCCGCCTTTCAGTTATGCCAGTACTTGAGATTTACCCGTCACAGCACTACAGATCTACCTGTTTGGCTTCTCGCGCGGCGCATACACAGTTCGGCTTCTATGTTCGCTTCTTGTACGCGTTTTCTGTGCTCTACCGCCGCTGCCGGACAACCTGACCTGTTGTTGCCTGATCACAGGATGTTATCGGCATCCTCCCGCCTCAATCCTACCTGGAACTGTTCCCCGTCTTATTCGAAGCTCTTGATGCCCATACCGGAAAAGGCGACGACGACGACAAGGAGGCCCAGACGCGGTTAGCGAAACTTCTGCAGCCGATCGAGCCGTTCCGGAAACAGCAAGCGCTCACGTTGCGAGGGCGGCGGCTCGTCGAATGTCTCGGAGTGTTCGATATGGTGCGCCCTCCGGCACGCATTTTTGTCTCTATTTGTACTGACGCCACACGAATGCTTCAGGTCGGCACTCGAGGGCGTCCGGCCGCGCTGCGCGTCTCGTCTCCCTACGCGACCCGCTATGACACATTTGGCTTCGAAGAGTCTCGACTTCCTTCTTGCGTCGCGCGAACATACCATGCACTAGCTCTCGACGAGCACCGGATCGACTTCCTCCCCGTCGTTTTCAGCATCATGGCGCCATCGACGCCGGACTCGACCGGGTTGCCTCAGAAACTGTTACAAGTCTGGTTCTCCGGAGCTCACGCCGACATCGGTGGCGGCTACGCAGAGGGTGACCTGGCGGCCATCGCCCTCTACTGGATGATCTCGTCCGTCCGAGACAAGCTGGCTCTCAACGACTCCTACCTAGGACGGGCATCGCGACCGTTGCATGCGCCTTGGGGTCAGTTCGCACCACACAAGTAGGCAGTCGGCCTCTGAGCGTCAATCAGTGCAATCGAGGTTGACGCCTCGACCGTGCAGCTCGGCTGTGCCGCCGTTCAACCTCGCTAAGCGCGTGGACAGAACCCTGCCCGACCTCGCGAACCCGTACGTCCGCGTCCCTCGCCGAGTCAACGCTAGCGGTAGCGCTCATGCCAATTCCTCTTTTAACGCCCAGCACCTCACAGCAGTTCTTCCACCGTTCGATCCTGTCGCAGCCAGACGCGCATCTCCGCCCTGACCTGATCGCCTTCCTGCAAGACGCGCACTTCGACGATGCGTTCTTCGTCGAACTGTCGCCCTACGAGCAGCAGCAGGGGAGATGTTGGCTAGTTGCCAATCGCGGCGAAGCGGATTCGAAACCGCAGTCGCCGACGCCAACTCGGCCTAACGACAAAACGACATTCGGTTCTGCCGCGCCCTCGGAGTCGATCAAGTCTCGTCCGAGAGTGTCACCTGCCAGACCTTCGTCTACGCTGAGCTTGACCGACAACGAGGCGCCCGAAAGAGGTCAGCGCGGTCCAGACGCCGTCGCCGCACCGCCGACTGCGCCAGAGCCAGCTTCAGTCTCGGTCGCCAACCTGCAGGACAGCCCGTTCTATCCTCTACCGCGCACGACGGACGCGTTGGATGCCCGGAGCCCAGGAGCGACGCATCGAGGCTTCTTTGCCGGTGTGCGGCGACGGTTTGGGGAGTTCGAGCGGAGCGCCGCGAGCAAAGTCGAGCGGAACGTGTAGAAACGTACTTGTGGTACTGCAACGGCAATATCGACGAGGGAGATGCTACCGAAAGTCTCTAAAGTCTGGCTGCGGTTCGCCGTCCGCTCAGTTCGAAACTCGACCGGCCACCTCGTCGTCTTTCACGAGCAAGTTGACTTTGGACCAACACGGATCCACCGTGCCGAGTTCTCCTGGTTCAGCTATCGTACAAGCTCGCTCGGCCTGTGAGGACGCCACGTTGAAAGACGGTCACGTCGCGCCTGCGCAGTCATCGCTCCGACTTCTCACACCCCGACCATGGCTGCACCGCAGAAGCGCGCCCGTACGCCGCCGCTCGCGATCGATCCGAGCCTCGAAGGGCAGCGCGCCGACGGACCAGCGAGCCACGCGGCCTATGGCGCCACTCGAGTCGGTCAGCCAATCGATCAACCGCAACCGGCCGCCAAACGCCGCGGACCGGCCGCCTTCCAGGTCAACGCGAGCCTGGAACGCGCTCATACGGCGTACGAAGCGCCCTTGCAAGTCTACGGGTGGCCGGAGGGCATGGCGGCAGCGACGGCTATGGGACCGGTCGCCTTTGCAGCGAACCCCCTCTTTGGGCTGCCAGCGGGACCGTCGAATCCTCCAGCTGCGCTCATTCCTGCCGGTCCCAGCGGCTCGGACGACGCGTACCGGCTCGATCAAGCGTCGCCGTACTTGGAATCGTCCGTTCTCGAAAAGGCCTTGGCGTACAGGGCGATGCAAACTGGCACTTCTGTAGCCGCCCCGCTGCGCCTGGCTGAACAGCCACAGCTACCGACTCCGCCGCCACTTCCTCCGACAGAGACGCCAGCCGCTGCGAGCGACTCTCCTCTCGGCGAGAGCGATGCGCCGCCCGGCCTCGCGAATCCGCCGAGTGCCGCAGGACCGAATAAGGATCCTGAAGCTTCCCCGATGGATCCGGCCGACGCTTTCAACCGCCCGCCCGACCCGTTCGACGATACCGCCGGAGCCTTTCCCGACCGGGCAGACTTCGATCTCGCCCTCGAGGCGTACCTGCACAAGCTGCACCCGATCAAGCGCAACAAAGCACTGAGTGAGTTGCCTTGGACTTTTCCTAGCCAGCTTTATTCTGACCCAGGTACAACTCGCACAGTGCCGCGCGACCTCTACGACACGGTCCTCGAGATCCTGCGCAAGCCTCTGGATACCAAGGTCGGCGATTCTCAGCTCCGCTTTTGGGCCCGCCAGCGCTTCCGCCTCATGGAAGGTCCGAATGACGACGACTGCGTCCTGCACGAGGGGAAGCGGGTCGTCTTGCGCGACGAAATATACGACGTCCTCGCCGCCGTGCACGAGAGCTCGCAGCATGGCGGTCGTGACAGAACCTACGCGACACTGAGGGAACGGTGGTCCTACGTCCCGAAGGAAATTGTGACGTCCTTCATCAAACTCTGTCCGACCTGTAACGGCAAACGCGTGACGGACAAGCAAATTCCTCGAGACGGCCTGTCGAAAAAACGCCGCTCGAAGGCTGACGACGACAACGAGTTGCCGACCCTACCGTCTCTGCCGAGCGAGCAGCCAGACCCCCCGGCGCCTCCCATCGATCCTCAGCTCTACGGACTACCGGAAGGTCTCGTCAAAGCGTTCGCGTCGTGCCCGACCGAAGTCGCTCCCAGTCAGCCGCCGCAGTCGAACTCCGCGATTCCGCCGGCTTCGATGCCTGCATTCACGCCTTCGTATGGACAAGCTGCCCTCTCAGTTCTCGCCGAGCCGACGCACACCGTAGCGCTTGCGGCAGGAGCCGCCGTCGTGCCTGTAGACAATCTTCCAGATTCGGCCGGACAACAAGTCGCATCCATCCTCGACACACCGGCGTACGCGACCTTTGTCACAGCAGCAGCGACGGCGGCGGCACAAGCTGCTGAACAGGGGTGACGTAGTGAATGTCGGCGAGACGAAGGGAACATCGTAACCCTCCTCACTAGCTTGTTTTCCTACTCTCTTTCGCTCTCTGTCGAATGCGTACGCAAGTTTTTAGTACAGTCGTATGAGCCAGGTAGAGGCATAGGGCTCGGGATCGAAATGGACCACGCTGCTGGTCGGTGGACACCAGCTCAACACGACTTGGCATCTGGCACGCGGTAGTGTCTGTGCGTTGTAATTGTCAATTTGAAACCCATTAACATCAATAGCTCGGTTGATCTAGTTGGTTATGATGTGGACCTAATATCTTGTTAAGTCCAATGTCGGCGGTTCGATCCCGCCACTGAGCAGTTCTTTTTTTGCCGCTGGACGGAGCGGCGGGCGCCGCTGGACGGAGCGGCGGGCAACCTTTTTAGCTGTCCGGATGGCTGCAAAGTCCTGCTCTCCGTCTAACATTATCAGGCTTTTCGTCAAGGGGCGGTAAACGAGAATTCTCCCTTGATTCCTTTTGATACTGCTGCGAGAATACGGATCTGAAATGTGGTGCGGCCAGCAGCCGCTGGCCTCGAAGAAAGGGAAAGAATGCGAGTGCGGAGCGAAGTGCGAGCAGTTCTGTATTGGTATGGTCGAACGAGAGGCAGAGTGTGCGATGAGAGCGCACACTTTTAGTAGTCGGCGTCGTAATCCTGGTCGCGGTTGCGACGAGGCGGACGGGGTGCGTTGAGCTCGCGGATGATGTCGTAGGCCGCATCGATAGCACTCGGCGAGCCGGTCAAGGTGAGCTGGTTCGCATCGCGCTTCCCGACCACCTCGACGTCGACACCAGTAGCGCGCAGGCGGTCGAGACCGGCACCACCGCGTCCGACGATGCGAGGCATCAGGCCCTGCGGCACAGTGACCCAGCCGACGTGCGAGGCTTCCTGAGCCTTGCTGAGTGTCCGGCGGATCTCTTCTGCGACCTGCTCGGCGTCCTCTTGAGACCGGCTCTCGACGATCCAGGGAATCGTCGCCTCGGCGTCGTCGCCGTCCTCCTCTGCAGCATCGAGCAGCGGAACAAGCTGGAACTGCAGACCGGTCTCCTCGCCTCCGCCGTTCGACGCGTCGACGTCGTCGTCGATGCGGCTCGCAAGGGCAGGGGTACCGTTCGCCGCAGGCGGCGCAGGCGGCCTCCGCGACTTGACAGACGAAGTGGGCGGCTTCGCACCGCGATGCGAGACCCGCGTGCCGGACGGCAGGGACCGGAAGAAGCGGCCACCTTGTGCGACCTGCGCATGCAGCCGCTTCGGCACAATCACTTCGACGCTGTGCGCAGCGGGAGTGCTCGCGCCAGATTGACCACCTCGGCCCTTGACCGCCTGCAGATCAGTAGCGGCAGCGACCGCAGCCTCCTTCGGTCCGAGGACCTTGATGATGTCGCGCGCGTCAGCGCCTTCGAGCTCGTCCTGGTTCTCCGGCGCAGCCGAGGTCTCGTATTCGTCCCAGCCGGGCATGATGACCTTGACTCCGTGCTTGCGCTGCAAGTCCCGGAGCGACTGGGCGCCCTTGCCGATGACGGCCGCATGGTTCGAGTTCGGGACGATGACGCCCCAAGTCACTCGCGATGCCAGCGACGCCACCTCGACCTCCAGGGCCTCCTTGACCTTGGTCGCGACGGCCGAAGGCGCGGTGATGACGACCGTCTGGCGCTCGTCGCCCTGCCGCGGGAAACGGACCGTGTTGCCGGACGCCCGCGCATCCGCCGGTCCACCGCAGCGCGCGATCAGCTCGCGGATGTTCGAGCCACCCGAGCCAATCAGGGTCATGTGGTACTCCCTCGGGATGTCGAGCTCGAGGCGGAGCTCGTCTTGGACCTCGTTCGCGATCGCCTCGATCGCCTCGCGGGCCTTCTTGATCGAAGACTTGGTGCCGCGGAGCGTGATCGTGGCGGTCGCGGCCTCCTGAGACTTCTGGTCGACATCGACAGACGCGACACCTGTGTCGTCCTTGATCTGGTTGACCTGCGCGCCGCCACGACCGAGGATGCGCGGGAGTGCTTTGACGGGAACCTCGAAGACAGAAACGTTGCCGTGCTCCTTCTCGTAATCGATCAGGGCGACGAGCTCGCCTTGCGCAGCCTTGGCGCCCTTGGACGGACCGCGGATGGTGATCTCTGACGATGAGGGCGTCGACGGAGTCGAGGTACCGTCCTCGGCGCGACGGCCGTCCTTCGGGAAGTTGATCCGGACCTCGTACTTCTCCTCGAGCCGCTTCAGGTAAGTACCCTGCTTGCCGATCAGCGAACCACGGTCGAGGTTCGCCGGGAGGGCGAGCGTCAAGGTCGTCTCGTCGGCCATGCGCGTCGCGAGCGACTTGATCCGCCTCTGGGCCTCTTCGACGTTCTCCTTGCGGCCCTTGAGCGTGACCTTGCTGGTCGAACCCTTTTTGGCGCCGGCAGCAGCTTGCTCGCCAAAGTCGACACGAACGCCGAGCTCCTCGCGGAGCTTGTTGATGCCCGCGCCGGACTTGCCGACGACGTGCCGGACGTGTTCAGCCGGGATCTCAAACTCGACGACCTGCGTCGCGGTGACGGTAAGCTCGCGGGTCTCAATTTGAGCAGGAAGAGTCCCGAAATACGTACGTGCGAGTTGACAATCTCCTCGTTACGGGCGTCGAGCGTGATGCGCTCGAGCTCTTTGCAGACGCGCTCGACCTCATCCTTCGGTCCGCGAACGGTGACCTCGTCGCTGTTGCCGAACTGGACGTGAACGAGCTTCTCCTCGCCAATGACGGCGTTCAGGGTCGTGCCGCCCTGGCCAATGACGGCGCCGTGCAAAGCGGACGGAATCTCAACGGTAGCGGTCGTCAGGTCGGCGAACTCGCCCGCGAGCGACTCCAAGGCAGCCTTGACTTGCTCGAGGGCAGTCTTGGCGGTCGGCCCGGCGTAGTCCTCGCCGGTGTAGACGAGAAGGACGTCACTCCGGCCAGCGTCGGCAGGCGGGAAGACAACGTCGACCGAGTTTTCCTTCTCGTACTGACGGACCTTGGAGCCCTTGCGACCGATGAGGTGACGGTGGACGAGCGAGTCGATCTCGACCGTGTCAAAGACGGTCGGCGGCAACCTCCGAACCTCACCGATGACGGCCTGTCGCGCCTGCGCAACACCCTGCGCGCCAGTTCCGTCGTCGGCAGTCGAGCCGACGATCTCGAGGTACGCATTCGTCGAGCTCGAGATCGAGTCGAGGCGAGGCAAGTAGATCTGCGTGCCGGACGAGAGGGCGATCGGGCGCAAACGGGAGCGGACGATCAGGTAGCGAGCGAGGTTCGTAGCGTAGACGCGCGGGTCGTGCGGACCGCGGTGAGCGGTAAAGAGATCGAGCGACTCGACGGGAGCAGCCGACGCCAGGTCCATGACCTACGGTAGTGAGAGGATCAGCGAACGGGGTTTGGATCCGGATAACGGTACAGGAGAGCCTCACCATCTGCATCGCCTTGACCGTCTCGCGACCGGGTCCACGGACAACGACGTCCTCGCTGTGACTTTCGGCGGCGGGCACCTCGACGGCGCAGCCAGTCTCACGGAGGATGCGGTCGGCGATGGCGGAACCGACGAGGAAACGGTGTTGACGCTTCGGCAGCGGGAACGTTACTGGGCGAACGGTCGCACGCTGTTCGTCAGGTGGAATTGTGGCGCGGCAGTGCAGCGTTCGGCGGCGGTAAGTGGAGGTGACGGACACGCAGGGATCGGCAAAGAAAAAAGAACGAGTCAGGATTCCGTACCGAGTCAAAAGATGAAGAGATCGAGTCGCGACACGCACCAGCTCGGCAAGTTCTGCTTCGATCTCGCTGACAACCCGCTTGACCAAGTCCTTGTCTCCCGTTACCGTGACAGCCTTGTCGCGGTCGCCGTTCAAGGCCGCGGCCTGACTGCTCGCCGCCTCCTCGCCACTCTCCTTGACCACGTCGACTCCACGCCTGCCGACATTCCGCCTCGGGACGTCGATCCTGACCGGAGCCGCCGTCTGCTCGTCGCCGTCGAGTCCCTCCTGACCGTCGGCGGCGTTGACTCCAGCGCGCTCGAGGATCTGCGGAACGCGCGCGTTCAACAGGGCCCACATCTCGCTCGGGATGTCGGCGAGGCGCGTCGTCGTCTTTGCGGTCCGCTCGCGGACGATCGCGAGGATCTGGGCGCGTGCCGCCTCGACGGCGGATTGCGAGCCCGAGAGCGAGATCGAGATGAGCGGGCCGAGCGAGTCGTCGTCGTCGTCCGCCGCGAGCTTGTGGGCTCCATTTGCCTCGCCGCTCGCCGCATCTTCGAGGTCTTCGTCCCGCGGGATCTGGATGTGCGCTCCGGTCGAGTCCGTGATGCCCTTCAAGGTGCGACCTGGGAGAAGGTGGTCCGGGTCAGCTTGAGGTCCGCATAGAGAGGCCTTCGGACCAAGTGAGCTTAGAGAACAGAGAGTAGAAAACATGAGACCCACCCTTGGCGCCGATGATGAGCGCGCGGAGCGACTTGGGGACCTCGACCTGTTCCGAGACCTTCTTTTCGAGCCACGCAAGGAGCTCGGTCCGGGCGCGCTCGACACGCTGCTCGGCGTTCGGTCCGCGGGCTTTGAGGATGACGGTGGTAATGGTCCGGTTCGAGCTCGCATCGATCGAGACGCCGTCGTGCTTGCGCATGACCTCCTTGACGACGCCGCCGAGGGTAGTCGGCGCGTCCCTGCGCTCGTTCGAGAAGAAGCCCTGGCTACGCGGTCCACCGGCGGCGTTGGTGCGAGCGGGCGGGGCGATGTGGATGGCCGAGTTGGGCAACTGGACGGTCGTCGAGTAGAACGCCGACTTGGTCGCCGCGACGGCGCCGTCTTGGCTCGGGGTCGACGCGCGCGACAGGTCACTGCCGGCTTGCGGTTGCTGCTTGGTGCGGAGAGCTGCGGCGCCCCATTGCTGCGCGGCGGGGCGACCTGCCGAGACGGGCGCGCCGAGGGAAGGGAACGCCGACTCGTCCGAGACGTCGACGTCGCGCTTCTGCTGCTGCTGCTGCTGCTGCTGCTGCTGCTGCTGCTGGGTCGCCTCGGACGTGAGGTTGGTCGATAGACCCGAGGTGGGACCGTACGGAGCGATGGGCGGTGCGAGGTGCGAGGTCGGGAACGGGTCGGCGGTCAACAAGACGGGGAACGGGTCTTCGGTCAAGATGGGCTGCTGCTGCTGCTGCGACTGAGCCTGCTGAGCGAGCTGAGCCTGCTCGTGAGCCTGTTGCATACGCTGAGCTGCAGTCAAAGGAGCGGACGACATTGTAGAGCCCGAGTACGATCGGTGGTGAGGCGACGTGGACGTGGGAAATGGGACCAGACGGAGGTAGACGGGCGACTTGGGGGCTTCAGTCGCGTGTAGACTCGATTCGCGCTCTCTCTATCACTGTGTGTAGCTCTTGGCTGCGGATCAGAGTGAGACGCGAATGCGTACAGAGTGAAACGAGGGCGAGCAGCGCTCCTCCGTCCCCACGTCCCTCGAGGGCCACCGCCTGCAGCGCTCTCGGCCCACCTCGTCGGGATTCGGATCGCGCAGACTCTAGTCCTCTCTTTCCTTCCGAGCTAGTCTCGATCGAGTCCGAGGACGAACTAGAGACGAGGGGGATGCCGGTCGGCCAAGTCGTGATCGGTCCTCCCGGCAGCGGAAAGACGACGTACGTCTGGGGACTGTACCAGTTCCTGACCGCGTTGGGCAGGCCCGTCCTCGTCGTCAACCTCGACCCGGCCGCCAACACCCCGCCGTACCCGCCCGCCGTCTCGATCGACTCGCTCATTTCGCTCGACGATGCTATGGACGCCCACCACCTCGGTCCGAACGGCGCCATGCTGTACTGCCTCGAGTACCTCGAAGAGAACCTCGACTGGCTGACCGAACAGCTCGAAGCGGCCATGTCCCACCTCGAACGGAATCCGCCAAAGCCGCCGACGCTCCCGGGTCAACCGGGCGAACTCGACGACGACAGCGACGAGGACACTGCGGCGACAGACGGAGCGAGACCGCGGTGGCGCAGGGAGGACATGTACGTCGTGTTTGACACGCCCGGGCAGGTCGAGCTGTCGACCAACCACGACAGCTTGAAACGAGTAGTCGCCGCACTCCAGAAGCGCCTCGGGTTCCGCCTCGCCGCCGTCCACCTCATGGACGCGTCCCACATCCTCGACGCGTCCCGGTACGTCGCCGTCCTCCTCCTCGCCCTCCGGACCATGCTCCAGCTCGAACTGCCGCACGTCAACGTCCTCTCCAAGGTGGACCTCCTCGGGCAGTCGGGGGAAGACTTGCCGTTCAACCTCGACTACTACACCGAGGTCCAAGACTTGAGCTACCTCCTCCCGCTCCTCGAACGCGACCAGCGGACCCAAAAGTTCGCCGGACTGAACCGGACCATCTGCGACCTCGTCGAAGAGTTTGGCCTCGTCAGCTTTGAGACGCTCGCCGTCGAGGTGCGTGCGGGCAGCGAGTGCATGCTGCCGATATCGGTCCACCGCTTTTGGAGGCAAATGCTGACGGGGTGTGCCCTTGCCACACCGACAGGACAAAGACTCGATGCTCCGCCTCGTCCAGGTCATCGATCAAGCCCTCGGCTACGTCCCGCCATCTCTATCGTCACTACCGACAGCCTCTTCATCCGGCCATGCACACCAGCACGATCACGCCGCCCACCACGCGCACGCGCCTCACCCAGCGTTCGCCGACTCGCAACCTCTGTCGTCCGCCCTGCACACCGGCACGATCCAGGAGAAGTGGGTCGACCACTCGAGCGAATGGAACCAGTTCGAGCAGGACCGGTGGAAGGCCGAAGGCGAGTGGGCGGCGGAACGTGCGACCGAGGCGAGTCGCAAACTCGCAGTCGAGCGCGCAAAGCGCGAGCAGATGGCCGTCGACGAGACCGGTCCGTCTGCCGCCCAGCCCTCATCGTGACAGCTTCGACTCTCTCAGGTCGTGTTGAACCCCGTTCCCGTTCCCCTCACGTTATTGCCTTGTTGTCCGTATCACCACACGCTCCCGCACCACAATTTGCACATCTCCTGCATCGCAATTCATCCTGCGCGTCTCCAAGAAGGCACGAAAGGAGCCAGCCTGATCCGCCGTAGAGGCGGGCAACACCGACAAGGATTTTCTTTGCGGAAGCGCGTGAAAGACGCCGAACGAACCGCAGTCTGCTTACACGCGGTCCTCTGCGGCATTGCGCTTGCGCAGCGGAGCCGAGACACTCAGCACTGCTCTCCAGTGAAGGCACCTCGCTCAGAATTGCGTACCTGACAAGTCTCGAAGCTTCGCTCGACGCTTCCCGCCTTCAGGACCGACGTAATCGACACATTGTGGCCCAGGGAGCCGTCGGCGAGGAGCGCATTCGAGCAGTATGAGCTCTTCAGGGCTGCCCTATTGGCTCCTGCATCCGATCGAATCAATCGGGCTGCCGTGGTTCCTCCGGCCTTCGAAACTCGGCGCGAAGCGTTCGCTCGTCGTCGGCTTCACGCTCGGCTTTTCGATCTCGCTCTCGTTGACGGGGCTCGCGCTGTATGCGCTCGACGCATGGAGGAGGAGTTTGAGGAAACTCGCAGCCAAGAGGACGATCGAGATCCGAGGGGATGAAGTCATTGACGGCGTAGAAGGGCTGATCGGTATGTTTGCAACGACTTCGTCGCCAGACACGAGCATCGTGACCTGGTAGCTGAAGACTCGCTCGTAGGCAATACGCCGCTGATCCGGATCAAGTCGCTGAGCGATGCCCTCGGCGTCGAAATCCTCGTACGTCGCCGCTGCGGACTGTTGTCGGCGCCGGTACCTGTACCAGAGAGCTGAAATTCGAACATACACAGGGCAAGTGCGAGTATATGAATCCGTTCGGCTCCGTCAAGGACCGCGTCTCCCTGAAAAGTGCGCTTCCTCGACTTCCGATGTCGCACTGAGCCATCCAATGCTGACATGGGCAAACCTTCGCTGTAGTCATCCAGCAAGCCGAGGAGGACGGCTTGATTCATCCCCACACTGGGTCGTGTATCTTTGAGGGCACGTCGGGCAGTACCGGCATCTCGATCGCTGGCATCGCTCGCGCTCGAGGCTACAAAGCCCGTACGTCCCCGATCGTGCGGCCCTCGCCGCTCAGAATCCGCTGACGCTCCAGTTTGACTAGATATTGTCCTCCCTGACGACGTAGCGAAGGAGAAGGTCAAAATGCTGCAAGTGCTGGGCGCCGAAGTCGAGCCCGTGCGGCCTGTCTCGATCGTCGACCCGTCGCATTATGTTAACCTCGCCCGGAGACGAGCGCTCGAGTTCGGCAAGCGGACTGTAGTCTCGCAGAGGAGCGGCGACACGCCCACAGACACTCCGCGGGTCTCGACTCCTGCAATGATCGCCGCCGGCGGGAAAAATGCCCCCGATCTGCTCGTCACATCGAACACGCCGGCGCCGTCTCGGCCTGCGACTCCGACGACCGAGAAGCCGCCGCCCGACCTGGATGGCGTCTCGGGCCGCCTCGGCTACCGAGACCCGCCGCGAGGATTATTCGCCGACCAGTTTGAGAACATGTCCAACTTGGTCGCGCATCAAGAAGGGACAGCCGTCGAGATTTGGAAGCAAACGGCAGGTCGTGTCGACGGTTTCGTCAGTGGTGCAGGTACGGGCGGGACGATCGCGGGAGTTGGTCGGTACCTCAAGGAGAAGACAGCAGGGAGGTGCGACATCGTCCTGTCAGATCCCCAAGGCAGTGGTCTCTATCACAAGGTGGGTCTGCGTTATCGTCTACCTAATTTGCATCGCCGCGTTTACGCACGTATCGTCAGGTACACGACGGTGTCATGTACGCCGAGACGGAGGCGGAAGGCAAGCGGAGGCGGTACCAGGTCGATACTGTGAGTCTCGCGCTTCTGCCTTTCAGCTACGAGTCACGCGCTCACTCGGCTCCCTCGGCTCTACAGATCGTAGAAGGAATCGGCCTCAATCGGATCACTCGGAACTTGTCCAAGGCGCTGCCCATCATCGACAACGCTTTCCGGTGAGCTTGTCGCCTATCCCGAAACAGGATCGAAGCTGAGTTGCTCTTGCGGTCCCTTGCAGAGTGACCGACGCCGAAGCCGTCGCCATGTCTCGCCACCTTGCCGTCCAAGATGGCCTGTTCCTCGGTTCTTCCTCCGCCGTCAACCTCGTCGCGAGCGTGCGCCTCGCCCGGAGCTGGGGTCGCAAAGGGCGCGGCCGTCGCATCGTCACAATCTTGTGCGACTCGGGGGCGCGGCACGTCAGCCGGTTCTGGTATGTCGCGTCAGACGCAGCGGATGATAAGCGCGGCGCTGACTGCGGACCCTGGCATGTTGCGCAGGAACGACGAGTATCTGGAAAAGGCGGGAATCCCCATCTCTTCCTCGATCAATTTCCTGTTTGAAGAGGCAGTGCCGGAGGAGACCGACGAAGAGGATGGTCCTGCATCACCTGCAGAGGATGAGCTTGCGAGCGACGATCCGCTCGATCTGCCTCCCTTGTCGCCTCAGCTCGCAGTCGCCGGTCGACGCGATCCCACGCTTGGCGCGAGATGATGGAAGCAAAGGGGTCCCTGAATGTAATGCACGCAACACCATCTACTGCAAGTGGGCATGGGGGAGCCCAAGAATCTATGACCTGTCGAACGAGTACAACACCGTAGAGGAAATGACGAGGCCGCTGCCGACCATGAACATGGTGCCCGGGATGATGCCGTAGAGCGCCGCCGAGGCGAGAGTCGAGACTGCGCGCATCAGGACATCAGTGCATGCCCCGCGTCGATTTCAAGAGGTGAAGAGACCCGACTTGCGGACGATGGCTATGCTCGTCGCGAACCCCTTGCTGACACTGTCTGCCTCTCGAACCACCTGGGAGGCGATGGTTGTCATTAGCAAGAACGCGCCTGTACGAGAGGGCAACGCTGCGAGACGAACCATAGCGACGAGTAAGCCGCCCAAGGCTTGGTTCAGAACAACTGCCCACACGAGCGGTGTAAAGCCGTCGCACAGACAAGCCAGCCCGTGGAAGAGACCCCTTGCGCCATGAGACTCGTACGCGAGTCGTAGAGGGGACGACAGGAGGACTCCCACGAAAGAAAAGACCAGGGACGGCACCGAAAGCTGGAGGTTTCGGGCCCACAATGACGGGGGCGCGGACTCTGCGGGAGTCGATGGGTTGCGATCTTTTCGTCTTGACGTGTCCGGGCCGCCGCCATTCGGCCGTTTCAGGACCCATTCGAACCAGGCTCCGGCGAGACCGCTGCTGATGCAGGCCGCCAAGATTGCGGCAAAGCCTTTCCTCGGATCTTGCGGTGACAGGTCCCGTTGCGAAGCGGCCTTTTTGCCCGACGCGTCGGTCGAGTCGAGCTGGACGATTGCGACGCCGAGGGTGAGGAGGATCAACGAGAACCACTTGGCTGCCGAAAGCGGATGACGGAAGAACAGGATGGAGAAGATGGCCGTTGTCAAGAGTTTGAGCTGATAATGGAAGTACCGTGGAGTCAGCACGGGACGTGGACCTCAGCGCCCCGCCGGACGGGACGGACCTGATATGTCGTCTGGTAAGTCGCGGCGTCGAGGTTTGACAGTGCAACGTACTGAATTCCGTGGACTGGGTCAGCGAGGGGCTCGACGCGAAGCTGCCGTGAATCTCCCAGCCTACGAGCAGCGTATTTTGAAGCGAGTAGAGCGCCGCCGGGACAGCTAGCAGCAGCTGTTCGCGCCGCTGGTTCTTCAACAAGTCTCGGATCGCCGCTCCGGCTTGCCCAAGCACCGTCGACGGTTTGCCCTTGCTCCTGACGAGGCCGTGGCGCTGGTAAGCGAGAGCTGCGAGCGACAGGGAGCCCTTGAGGATTTCCGCGGTGAAGACTGCCGCCGACGGGTTGTACAGGTTCGGGCCGTGTGCGGTCCGGCTGAGACGTGTCAATATCGAGACGGAAGCGTTTTGCAAGCAGAGCAAGACGAGGGCGACCGTCTTGCGCGACACGGCTCGGGTTGTTGGTTGACTGGCCGGAAACGCGGTGAGCGCACTATATCCCAACACCAGCGCGCAGGGACTCACGGTGTGGTCATGACCCTTGCTTGCGGCGCTGTAGCCCCTTTAGCTGTTGCTGCGCCATTCGAGCGCTGCCGCATGGCTATAGAGGGAAAGGGGAACGTCGGCCCGAGACGGCGACTCGCTTTCTCCGCTCGACGGCTGCCTCTCGCCGCAGTTGCTCGCCCGGGCAGGATGACTTCGCACTTTATAGACCGCTTCGCAAGACGCGAACAAGAGATTGCAGCGAGTCTCAGTGCGCCAGCTCGAGGTTCCTCGTCGGCTTCGGCCCCACACTCCGGAGCTATAGCGGACCGGGACACGATCGAGCAAAAGGAGCTCGCAGGGGTCCGCGACGACGACTGCACGTTTTGCGCGATCGTCGCAGGCGAAGAACCGGCGAGAAAGGTGAGCCCTCCTCCAGGCGAAAGCGTCAGGGTCCTCCCCGGCGTTCTGACTGAAGTCCTGAGGCGCTCGCAGGTCTACGAGGACGATCGTTGTATGGCTTTCTTCGGTGAGGGGTCGTCTCGTCAAGCTCCCAGTCAAGCTCCGAGAGCGGGGCCGTACATCGGCACGTAGCTGAGCCTGATTCGCCACCCTCGGTCGCGCTCCTTACGCTTTGGGCAGACATCTACTCCATCCGACCCGGGCATACGCTACTCATCCCCAAATCGCACTATGAGCGAGTGTACGCTCTCGCGACTTCCGCTCGAGGACGAGTCGCAGTGAATCCTGACCCCGCCGCTGCAGGCCGCACCTCCCGGACGACTTGTCAGCCCACCTCGGTCGAATCATGCCGCGGCTCTGTCGAGCACTCGGGGCGGCCCTCGAGCAGCCCGACATGAACATCGTCTCGAACGTGAGCTTGACAGGCTGCCGTGGCCTCGTCTTCCCCTGCGGGATTAACACTTCCGCACGCGCCTCCGCAGCAAGGGTACGCACAGGTCGTCCCGCACGTCCACTTCCATCTCGTCCCGGCGCCCCAGCATGCGGGGCGCGCACCACGGAGAGGCGGTCTCACCTTTCTCGAACGCGAAGATCTCGATGACGACACGGCCGACTTGCTCGCTGACAAGATCAGGACGGAGCTTGCCAAAGAAGTGAGAGGCCGATTGTGAGCGGGAGGCAAAGATTACAATGCGATGCGGGGTATTTACAACAAGCTCGTATGTACTGTGCGAAAGCGACGGAAAAAGCGCGCGCTTCAAGCCTTCTTTGCCTTCTTGGCGGCGCCGCCGCCCGTCTTTGCGGGTGCTGCGCGCTTTGCCGGGGTCTTCGCCGTCGATCCAGACTTCGCAGGTCCAGCTTTCGCTGCGGCGCCAGTCGTCTTCACCTCCTTCGGCGGCGCAAGGACGGCCTTGTTCTTGAAACCGCACTCGGCGCACTCGGCTTCGAACCGTTCGAGCAGCTTGCCAAAGTCGGCAGTGGCGCAGCAGCCGAATACGTCGTGCTTTGAGAGGCCGAGAGCGGTGATGCGGGGCGAAGTCACGCCGAAAGCGAGACCAGCGAGCATGCGAGGATCATCGCGGACTCCACAAACGGCGAGGATCCAGCGGACCTGCTTGTCCGAGAACGGCGCATCGTATTTTGGCTCGAAAGGGATCGCGAGCCCGGTCTTGCAGAACTGGAGGGCGAACCTTTGCTTAGTCGACTGCGCGTGGTTTGACCTTCCTGACGAGGCTTACCGAGCAGTTTCCGCACTTCCCGCCAGGGACGCTCTTGTCGTCACCGAAGTAGTTGGCGAGCTCGTGCGCGTAGCCTGTGTGTGTAATAGGGATGAATCGTCGCCGAGCAGATAATCGCGGTCAAATTCGGTACGGACAGGTTCCTCCCTTGACAAACTCGGCGACGCTGCGCAAGCGCGCGACATCGGCTTCTTCGCGGTCGTGCAACTGCTTGAAAAGCTGCTCGGCGAGTTGCTGGATGTCCTCTTCGGCGGTCGGCAGATCCTCGAGCACGCGGTATCGCGAACGGACGCCGGCGACCTTCACTTCGCACCAGCCACTGTATTCCCACCGCGAGATCTGCCGGACGAGCTCGGTGCGGTCGATCCCCGAGGCCTCGCTGATTGCGATGACGTCGATCGATGTCCACGTCTTGCCGGTCTTCCAGCCTGATCGTAGCGCACGCGATTCTTTGGTGTCGTGGCGGCCGATATTCTCAAACGCCATCGGAGCCGCGGCAAGCGGTTTGACGTTGTACTCCTGGTAGAACGGCGTCGTCGCTCGTAGCAGGCCGCATTGCAGTTCGAGGATCGTGAACAAGAGCGAGAGGGTGTTGCGACCGATGTCAAAAGTATTGCTCTGTTCATAGTGATTCGCCGAGATCGTGCCGTCCTTGTCGACAGGCGCAGCAGACACAGACTTGAGCCAGACGTGCAGAGACTGTTTCGAGGGCGTATTGGCGCGCGCAAAGGACTCGAGGATGGGCATGTCGCTCGACGACGGAAGCATGACGCATGTCGAGGGCAAACCGTCACGACCAGCGCGACCGATCTCTTGAGAGTAATTTTCCAATGTCTTTGGAATCTGGAAGTGCACGACGACGCGGATATTCGGCTTGTCGATGCCCATGCCGAAGCTGTCCATGGTAATTGGAATGTCAGCAGCCATACGGCCGGCCGGTCCCGCACCAGAGGCAGACTCACGCGATGGTGGCGACGACAATCCCGTTGCCCGAGATGAACCATTCCTGGACCTCCTTGCGCTTGTCTGCCGACATGCCGGCGTGGTACGATCGGGCGTCCAGCTTGTGCGTCTCTGTAAGCTCGGTGGCAAGCTCGTCGGCCTGCTTCTGGATTGTGACATAGACGATCGCGGCGCCGTCACCGCGACCCTTGAGGGAGGGAACGAGGAGCGCGACCTTGGACTTGAAGTTCAGGCACGGTTTGATCAGCAGCGAAAGGTTCGGCCGGAAGGCGCCGGTCGAAAAGACGCCGTGCTCAAGTTCGATGTTGAAGCCATTCTCGGGGTCGCAGATGTCCTTGACAACGGATGGCGTGGCCGTCGCAGTCAGGCACAGCACGCGTTGGGCGGCGATCTCCTTTGCGAAGCGCGAAACTTTCAGGTATTCGGCGCGAAAGGACGGGCCTGCGCGCGAGAGACAGTCAGCACGCGGCTCAATCGGGTTCGGCGCCTAAGAGCTGAGACTGACCCCATTCCGAGACGCAATGGCTCTCGCTAGGACGGCGCGCTTGGTCAGCTTCACCGAAAGCCCGAGATTGTGTAGTGGCAACTCACTCGACGGCGAGAAGTGCGATCTCCTGCTCACTTATCATCGAGACGAACATCTCGTTGTTCAAGCTATACCGAAAGCGCCAGTCAGCCCAACCCTGCTTCGAGGATGTCGTTCGAATTTACGCACCGCTCCGGAGCGACGTAGAGGATTTTCAACTTCTTCTCACGGATTTGCTGCCGGACTGCTGTGCTCTCCTCGACCGAGAGGCTCGAGTCGAGGGATGCTGCCGCTACGCCGCGAGCAGTCAAGGCGTCCCGCTGGTCCTTCATGAGCGCAATGAGCGGCGAGACGACCAACGTCAGGCCGTCCAACAGCTAGCATTTGACAAGAGGCAGTCAGCGACGGGCAGAGTCGGAGCCTGACAGCGCAGTCGCCTGACCAAGGCTGGCACCTGGAAGCAGAGCGATTTGCCTCCGCCCGTAGGCATCAGGCAGAGCGCATTCTCCCCGTCGACGACGAGCCGGCGGATCACCTGGGAGGAGTTGTCAGTCGGCGCTGGCGTTGACATTGGCCGGCACACGCACGTCTTCCTGCACGCCTCGGAACCCGTCATAGCCCCAGACGTCCCTCAACAGGGCGCGCGCTTCGTCCATCTGGTCACTCAGACTTGCACGGGGAACGCGGTGGAGCGATGAAAGTTGAGCGATTGGCGCGCGACAACGCGTCATGAAATCAACTTTGGCTTGTGCTGTGTGCATATCCGAAGCCCCTTCCTTCCCGGCGACCAGGCTCATCTCTTTACTGCAGGCTCGAAAGAGAGCAAAAGGAAGGGCACTCCGGCGGGCTGCCCGCGTGGGCAAAAGACGAACTGCTCAGTGGCGGGATCGAACCGCCGACATTGGACTTAACGAGATATTAGGTCCACATCATAACCAACTAGATCAACCGAGCTGCTGATGTGGAGCACCTCAGCTTTAACGTTTAGATTAATGTAAACGCCATTCGCGGTGACACCTGCAAGTGTAGCTGCAGTCCGCGCCGGGTAAATCGCTTCTGCAGCTCGGGGGAGGGCTTCAAGAGTCACGAAGTAGCTCATCAAGCAGAACGGAACTGGGAGGACCGAATTCCTGCGATTGCTAGATGTCTCTATGTGCACCTACTCGAGCCGCTGCGACTCAAAGCTCCCCGATCTCCTTCATGTGGTCGATCTCCTCCGGCATCGACTCTTCGATGGACGGCGCCTCCTTGACCTTCCAGCCCCATTCGTGAAGCCATTCGGACTTGGAGCGCGACTGAGTGCCCGTCTCCGTCTCGGTAGACCCCTCCTTCTCCTCGGTCATCTCGCCCCCGACGAGACCACGCTCCTTGAGAAGCTTGTCAAGCAAGACTCCGAGCGGACCCCAGCGGTGCGAGCCCGTCTCGGCGATGATGTACAATGGGCCGGCTGTCGAGTCCGTCTCCTCGAGATGCGCAAGGAGCGTCTCGTATGCGCCGACGAGGTTGCGGATCTGCCAAACCACCACCGGTGTCAGCATGCATCCTTGCTCCCGTCAAAGGTCAGGAACATACGTGAATGTTGCACCAGAAATTCTGCGGTCCGCTGAAGAAGCGCAGGGAGTGGTTCAGGACAGCGTTGTGAAGCCTCAAAGATATTGACGGGACGCACTGGTTGATGACATGGCCGTTCTTGACCGCCTCCTTCGCCCAGAGCGGGATCTGGATCGAGCGACGGTTGAACGGTCCCGTGCCGAGGCCGTAGATGCAGGGGGGCATCATGATGGCGACCTTGGCGTGGACCCGCTTCTCTTCGACCGCCTTCTTGATCTCGAGGTCGACCTCTCGGTGCGGCGCGTGCTCGGGGATCAGTGTGTCGAACTGGGCCTGATCTTTGTCGTTAAAGCACACGTCGTCCGGGTGCGTCGGGACGGTCAGGACGCCCGTGCCGGACGTGTGGATGTAGACGGCACGCGGTTTGGAAGGGTCGCGCTTTTCGAGGCCCTTGAGAATGGATTTGACGGACGGCAAGTCATCGGCGGTGGCGATATGAAGGACGACCTGTGGGGAGGCTGAATCAGGATGCGCCGGGAGATACGATCGTTGCACCGGCACTCACGTCGGCCTGCTCCGCTTCGCGCGAGATGACGTCGTCACTCGACAGTTCGCCACGGACGGGGCGTACACCAAGCTCCTCCAGCTTCTTTGCCTTGTCGTCGCTGCGGCAGAGCGCTGCAATCTCGTACTGGCCCTTCTCGATCAACGCGGAGAGGACCGAGCCACCGATAAAGCCCGTGCCGAGGATGAAGAGACTCTTGGTCATGTCGCTAGTCTGATTTGGGGGCGTGTGAGTTCAAGCAGCTTTCCCGTGCGGTAGCTACGTCGGAACAGGGGCGCAGCTGAGAACGCACTCGACGTTTCCTGATGCAGCGCTGCCGATGATGTCATGAATGCTCCAACCTCGGCCCCGACGTCGGCAGATTGTTTAGCGCTGCGCCGCCTCGGCCTCTTAAGCTTGCAAAATCGCGCGTGTCTTTCCCTTCCACTCGCCTGGAAAGAGTACAGGAGTGGCAGATGGACAGTGATGCGCATGTTGCAAAACTAGGAAGAGAGAGAGATGAGAAACAACAAGTGCACGCCGCGGACCCCGGTATACCGACTAGATTACGAACGTTTACAGGCGCGGAATAGATTCGACAGACGTCTACGACTTGGTCGAGCCCAGGCCGTTGTCGTGGTAGACCGTCTCGCGAGTGATCGCGCGGTTCATGGCCGGGAAGCCACGGCTCTCGTTCAGGACGCTGATCTGGTCGGCCATCGAAGGAGCTGCGAACGTGGAATCGCGTCAGACCTGGGCTGGGCTGAATGCGCTCACCAGTAGAGGTGACTCACGGTGGTTGACAATCATCTTCGCCGAGTCCGACATGAACAAGGTGTGGAAACCGGCTCCAATGAGACTCGCCGGGAACGTCGTGAGCGCGGCAATGGCAGTGTAGGCCTTGTATCCGGAGTAGCATTCTGCGCAACCAGCACACTATTGTCAGTCTCGCAGGACAAAGAAGAGGTTAGAGACAGCCGAGGCAGGCTCACCCTTTCCAAAGAAGGCCGCGCAGACCATCCGTCCCGGAACATCGCGGGCAGCGTTAAGCGAGACACTGTTGAGCGCGTAACCGTTGATGATGACGAAGTAGCCGAGACCGATCACGAACGGTGCCGAGGGGAGAGCGACGAAGAAGCTGCGAGAGCACCAAGGTTAGTCTCCGGCGAAACAGGAGGAGGCAGCGGAGACTGCGCCCGCGCAAAAGACTCACTTGCAGGCGTCGAGAACAGAGAAGACGAGGATCGAGAGGAAAATGTTGGCGATGACTGCGGCAGACCCTTCATGTCAGCACAGTGATGCGACGCGATCGCAGCCCTGGGTCGCCTCACATTCGTTCAGGAAAAGGTATCCGGCTCCCTGGGTGGGGCCCGGGAAGAGCGCAAAGATTCCGGCCGGCTATTCATTCCAGAGGCAAGTCAGTGCGGGTCCTCCTTGTCGCAGCGGAGGCTCTGTACGTACACCGGAGGGCGAAAAGATGGCCGCTGCGGTCGTCGGCGACTCGCGCATTGCGGCGGTGATGGCCACCAGCTGCTGCTTGTAGACGCCGTAGACGCAGAGCGCCGCGAGGAAGCCTCCGATGAGTTGCGACAGGATGTAGTACGGAACTTTGCGGATCGGGAAGCCCTTGAAGACGGTGAAAGCGAGGGTGAACGAGGGCGAGAGATGGCCGCCCGAGACGGGGGCAGCGACGATGATGGCGAAGCTGATTCCAAAGGCGTAGCAAAGGCCAATCGTAAGAAGACTGCCGAATCCGGCGACCTTTTCGGCGGACGAGACGAAGAAAGAGGCGGACGCTCCGAGACCGGCGTAGACATCTGCGCATGACTCGGAGTCAACGCGATGCACTTCCTCGCGATTCGCGAGTGACTCCGCACGCAAGCACGACGGCAGCTTTACTCACAGAAGAAGACGCCGACAGCTTCGGCAATGCACTCGATCAGGAGCGTCGGGCGCCGACGCTCCCAGTTGACGAGCCACCGAGGCGGTTCAGGCAAGTGCGCGGCGTGCTTCGCCTCGCCGCCAAGGTTTTGAAGCAAGTTTGCCGCCTGGAGAAGTCGGGGGCTGCATGAGTACCGGCGCCAGAAAAGCGGCCGCCGTGGGGGCCATACTCACTCCGACTTCGACGTCTCCTTGGTCGCGGTTCAGGTGCTCGCGCTGGGCCTGCATCGTGGGCTCGACTGCGGGTACTGAGGCTGAAAGGGCAGCGGTAAGAGGCGGGGTAGAGCGATAGACTAGCGAGCTGTGGGGGCCAGTTGTTCGGAAAGAATGATGAGAGAGAGCAGCCGCTGTGGGCGTTCAGGAGGCCCGCTCGTTGCGGTCGATCGTCCCCTCACGAGCAGCAATTGCAGCCAATCGTACCGGAGCCCCGATGAATGAGGCCGGAGGAGTTGTACGCATCTCGGAGACCACGCGCCCATGAACCCAAAACTGGCATCCTCCGGGGTTGACGGCCAGAAGACCGTCTCGGACAGGAACATTCAAGCAGCATTTGTCCGGATCGACCAATAGCGCTCTTTACACGGACCATAACGAGCGTAAACAGCAGACAGCACCTAGAGAAGCCGTCAGTGAACCGTCCAAGGTGATCCTCGGGCGCAAAGTCTTCGCGACAGCATGCCAAGTCTGTCGGACGGTACAGTCGACCACCAGAGTTTGGCGGTCAATTCGGCTCGATCAGCCGCAGCCCATGTCAGGTGACTCTGCCCAAAGAATGAAGTGAGGGGATGATCGAGGGCCAGATGGAGGAGGAGCGGATCTGGCCCACTTTCACGTGCGGCTGGGCCTCTTCCGACGGAACCTGTGCTTCCGCCCCGGGCCGTCGGGCGGTCGGTCGCGGGCTCCCGTTCTTTTACGCCGCGGCGTTCTCGCTGTGCAGCGTGCAATCGAGCGCCGTGGAGATCAACGTCGGGCACAGGCCATGGTTGCGGAAGTAGCGGTCAAAGCTTAGGGCAAAAGAGCGTCAATTGCTTTTTCGCAGTCACGATGGGCACCGGTGTCGGGGTCAAAGACTTCGTTTCATGCTATGTAAAGACCCTATGTCCAGGACGGAAGCGGCTATTGACCTCCGCGGAGACGGAGGACGAGGTGCAGGGTCGACTCCTTCTGGATGTTGTAGTCCGAGAGCGTGCGGCCGTCTTCGAGCTGCTTGCCGGCAAAGATGAGGCGCTGCTGGTCGGGCGGGATGCCCTCCTTGTCCTGGATCTTGGCCTTGACGTTGTCGATCGTGTCGGACGACTCGACCTCGAGCGTGATGGTCTTGCCCGTCAGGGTCTTGACGAAGATCTGCATGCCGCCGCGGAGGCGGAGGACGAGATGCAGGGTCGACTCCTTCTGGATGTTGTAGTCCGAGAGCGTGCGGCCGTCCTCGAGCTGCTTGCCGGCGAAGATGAGACGCTGCTGGTCGGGCGGGATGCCCTCCTTGTCCTGGATCTTGGCCTTAACGTTGTCGATCGTGTCGGACGACTCGACCTCGAGCGTAATCGTCTTGCCCGTCAAGGTCTTGACGAAGATCTGCATGACGCG
>PJQD01000113.1:0-114973 GCA_002922495.1 Rhodotorula taiwanensis
GAGGTGAGAAAGTCGGGAGGCAAAATCCTCGTGGGAGGACTCGTGGGAAAGTTTTTTGATGCACTGAATGACTCGCGACAGTGACAATACATACCGAAAGACTACGCAGATCCAGGAGGAGTCCACAACGACCACGCTCGCAATTACAGGAAGCGCATCGCCCGGCGGTCCTGCAGATCCTCCACTTCTTCCAAGAAACGCTCGATGCCGCTGCGATCCTCCTCGTTCTCGTCGAAGAGACTCTCTGTCTCGACAGTGCCGTGCGAGACAATTTCTTCGGCAACGGCCCAGACGGAAGCGGCCGGGTCGAGCGGACTCGACGAGCGCGAGAACGAGGCGCCGGTATCGTCGGGAGACGCACACCAGATGTCGCGAGGGCTGCTATCGTCGCAGGACGAGACGGACGACGACGACGCTGGCGTCGGCGCGACGTCAAAGTCAAACCCGAGCGATGGCGGGTCGGGAAGGACGAAAGCGCTCGCAACGAGGCGCGCAGCTTCGTCATCGAGCGAGGCGCGGTCATCCACCTCGGAAGGCGGCCCCTCGGAAGGGGAGGCAGGAGCCGACTCGGGCGAGACAGGGAGCGAGCCGGGAGCGGGTGCTTCCCCGCCAAGCAACCACCACCAGTTACCCTCGCCGGCAGTAACGCTGTTCCGCCCTGTCCAACTGCGGACCTTGCGAGCCCATCCGGGCACAGGCTCGTCGGACGAGCAAGCCTCCGTCCCGAGGCCACGCACGACCTGGTCGACACGCGACCGCGTCACGAGGCTGTCTTCGAAAACGACCTTCCAGACGCGGCGTCCGACCTGGTCAAAGTCGAGACCGTCTCCGAGACGAATCGTACCAACCGAGCTCGTCGCGCCCACTTCCGGATCGAGAAGACCGGCGGAAGACAACCGGTTGATGATGGACCGGAGGCGATGAGCGTGCGAGGCGTAGGCGTTCGTTACGATCTCGAAGGAAGCGAGCGCATGCGGTGAGAGTACGCGCTCGGGTACAGGGTCCGGCAGGAAGGCGCCACAGACGGTGTCTCCTGGTGCTGGTCCCGAAGTGAGCGGCAGCTCAAAGTCGGGGTCGACGGCGAGGATGAGCGTGACCGGCTCGATCCGTGTCGCAACGGCATCACCAGAGACAGAAAGAGCGTCCCCATTGACGGAAGCGCCGATGGCGGCGACCGAGCCGAAGAAACGCTCAAATTCGGCGCGCTTCTCCGCGTCGAAAGCGCGAGAGTCGACAGACTTGACTGCGGCCTTGCGCGTCGCCCGCTCTCGCCTCGTCACATCGCGCTTGACTCGCTTCCACTTGCGCTGGTCGAGACCTTCGTCGGCGAGGGCGCGCAAGGCGAGTGGGACGTTGGCGACGACGTTGTCAAAAACGGCAAAGCCGGACGAAGAGAATTGCCGGGCAGCGCCGAGTCCGGCTTGGCTCGTCCCAGAGACTCCGACCGGACGCGGACGCGGACCAAAGTGGGCGCGGGGTGCCTGCCGAATAGACGCACGCGCAAAGGTCGAGAACGGCGAAGTGGCGGCGGGACGAGGGGCGACCTTCGAGCCCGAGTACGGTCCCTTGCGGACGACGGCGCTCGATCGGATCGCCTTGAATGTCCCCGAATAGACGGCTTCAAAGGCGGCGCGCCAAGCGGCAGTCGGAGTTGAGGTCGAGGCGTGACGAGTGCCGGCTGGCAAGTGCCGGTGAGGCGCAATCGGCGGGTGTACCTTGACGGCGGGGCGGACGAGCCTTGACGCCCCGCCCCGCGAAGCTGTCGCAGCAGCGCCGCTTATCGCCTGCAGGTGGATCCAGGACTCTGGTCAGTGGGCGAGTCGAAAGCGGGTGGCGCGTCTCTTCGGTGGCGTCAAAACGGGCGAAGGACAGGGACACTCACCTCCCGTAAGGAAGCGACCAAGCCGGGTGCTGGACGCATGGCGAGATGTGATTTGCTGTCGTTCTATCGACGTTGCAGACGTTGGAACGTCAAAGATGAGGAGTTTGAGATCGTCGCTCTCGGCCGGCCGGAGCGGTTGCGTGGACGGTTCGGCAGCGGCAGCCGGTGCGGATTTTTTTACAGTCGCACGTGACGAGAACAAAGCCGTTGCCACGTCACGCTCGCCTGCACCGCCACTCGTCGACGACGCGTCGTCATGGACGCGGTCCGCGTCACACGGCCTGTACTGCACGCGCAGGCTGCCTAGGATCACTACTGTAACGTGAAGGAAGCACGCCCTGCTCGCCGTCGTCAGCTGTACGAGCCACGCAGACCATGTCAGCCTGGCCAACTCGTCGCGGGCAACTAGCTCCTCCTCGTCGCTGACCCCACACCCACACACAGGTCGACTCCTGACAAGATCGCACAAACGGGGAAACTCTCGGACCGCATCGCCAAGCTCGGCCTGGGCACGCCGCCAAACGCGGGCGGTGCCGCGGTCCCTACTTCGCCGTCGCCCGACTCGGTGCGCACCGGAGCAGTCACGCGCGTATCAGACAAGATCTCGCGCTTCCAAGCCAACGCCGAACACCGCCCGCTGCTGCCAGAAGGCGGCTCGTTCGCCTTTGCGCCGGCGAAACCTCGTGTCTCGACCGGCAGCGCTCGCGAGCGTTATGCGGACGACAAGCAAAGGGTCGTCAGTCTCGGAGGGGGCAGGGCGCCTGTGCCGATTGCAGTCGTGACGCCACGATCCGCCAGCACGAGCAGCTCGCCTCGGATCGGAACTCCGGAACCGGCTCCCGTCGGGACGCCGCCGCTGCTCAGTAGGTCCAGCTGCACGGCGAGCGGCAAGGACGCCCGCCCCGAGCCGGTACCAGAACGAGCGGCCAGCGACGATGACGACGTCTCGCGTGAAGGCGGCGAAGAGACTCCCGTCGCTTCGCCGAGCGTCTCTGCGGCCGGTTTGGTCGGTCTAACTGACCGCCCGGACGCCTTCAGTCTCAACAGCTTGTCGGCGGAACCTCGCACGCCTGGCGCCATGTCAGTCTCCTCGATGCGAGTCGAGACGGGCAGCATCGCGAGCGAAGGCAGGGACGGCAACCCGGCCACCCTCGACCTCTCCCAGTCTGACGCCCTCTCCGATTCGCCGCTCTCGTCGCCGATCGTGTCAGGCTTGACTATTCCCGCTTCCACGTCTGGTTCCGTCTCTTCAGCCGATGGTATCCCACCTTCGCTCGCACCAGTCGCTCTCGACGGCTGCGGCGACCTCGCTAAAGGTCTCGTCCAGAAGGCCCGCGCGCTGTCCCGCTCGGGCAGCACCGTTTCCTTCTCGTCAATGACGGTTGAAGCGCCTACCGAGGACGTCGCCAACATGTCGCTGATCTCGAATGAGGACGGTCCCGGAACTCCGACCACGAAAGAGCCTGCCTCGGACGAGGCCAGCGGCTCGGCGGAGGGAAACACGAACGAGCCGAGGGCTCAAACGCCAGCGACCGAGGCACCGACCGATGCGGAGCGCCTGGAACGCACACGCGAAGAGCTCGCGCAGTACGAAGGAGAAAAGTCGGACCCGCCCGTCAAATCGCCGTTCGCTCCGCCCAGCGGTCAGCAGGAGGGCCAGCAGACTGATCACGGAGAGCCCGTCGAGCCACCACTGCTGGAAGAGCCCGCCGAGGTCCCGCGAGAACCGGCGTCGTCGTACCAGCAGGTCGTCGAGCCAGAACGCAAGGCGTCGCCGATTCCGGACGTGAAATGTTCTGACTGCGGTCAGGACGTTCCGCTTCTTGAGTGAGCTCACCTGCCTTCCCTGCAGTTTACGCGTCAGATCGTGTGCTGATCCCTGCGCGACAGTCTCGCCGACCATACCTGCGCGAAAGGAGAGGTCGCACCTTCGTCGGTATCGCCTCCGCCTGTTCCGACCTACACTAATGATGCAGCTGCACCTACCTCCGACCGCCCCGATCCCGACGTACCCGGCGAGCCTATGGAGGACGACTTGCTCGACCCGAACGCGACGTCGCATGCGACACCTGCCGCTTACTCGGGCAAAGGACCAAAGCTGGATGCATTCGTCCCGCAAACCGACGACCTCGTTCCGGAAGACGTACTCGACATGTATGGCGACGAAGCTGAAGAGGAGGACGCTCAGCATGCCACTGCCGCCTCCGAGGCTGCTGCCGGCGAACCAGGCTTGCCTCGGTCGGGCTCGATCGATTCCCCCTTGCCCGGGAAGTATTACACCTCGGACGACGAAGACCACGGCGAGCCAGGAAGCGCGACAATCGTTCGCTCCTCCTCTCAGCAGTGAGGCCGGTCTATGAGACAGCTGCGCTCGGAGCTCCACCGCCGCCTTCCGTCTCAAATGTCTCCCTGTGCCCAATTGCACCTTCTCCGCTTCCATTGTATCCTCGTAGCCTAACTCAGCATTGCACATCGTTCCTACTTCTCCGTCTCTCGCAGGCCCGAAAAGTTTCGGACTTCGCGCCTCCACGGTGCAGCGCGAGACGCCGGCAGCTTGATCGTTTCGAGGCGCACAGACGCGCCGCCTGTAACGTATCTCCACCCACCACCTAGCAGGAAAGAATCGCGTTGAGCCGGTCCCGGACCACTGCTTGGATCGCTCGAAAGCCAACAATAGCCGGCGGTCCGCCCCACGACCGACAACCTCGGACCCGAACCCACGAGCCGGTCCTACGCGGCGGATCATGTCGTTCTGGAAGCTGGCGGCCAAGACGCTCTCCGTCGCGCCGACCGACGGGATCAACGGGATCCTCGCCCCGCTCAAACGCCTCGACAAAGCGGACGCCGACGAGGGAGACACGCTCTCGCAGGATGAGGTCGCCGCGCACCACAAGGCTCTCGACGCGCTCCTCTGTGAACCGGACTTGCTCTCCGAGATCAAGGGCGGCTCGAACCAGCGCCTGACCGACTTTCTCGCGCGGAAAGAGATCGTCCTCCGACTCGGAGGATGGGTCGTGTGGGGACTCGGACGCGGATTCTCGGCAGACGCAGGCCACGAACAGGGCAGCAAGGACGACAAGGAGGCCCAACTCGAGTCAGGGCTCGTACCGGACGAGATGGAAGCGGGCAAGATCCCCGACGAGGTCCTGCAGGCTGCCGGCGGGTCGAGGACAGGCATGGGCGGCGTCCCTCATCCGGACGAATCAGAGACTCCCGGCGGTCCGACGGAAGACATGGAGGAGCCGGCTGCGAGCGAGGCGCGCAAACGTGCAAAGTACGTAGCCGGCCGAGACGCCGTCCGATCCTCCAGCACGTCCTTGACCGACTGACCCTGCTCGACGCATGCGCAGCTTCCCTCGTCTCTGCACGGAGATTCTGGTCTCGGCGGCACCGAGCCTGTCCGACACCCTATTCCGACATGAGGCAGCGTGCACGAAGCCGCACACATGCCCCAATCCAGCGGACTTCCTCCTCCCCTTCTGGTAAACTCGGCTTGCACTCCTCCTCGCTCCTACTGCGCTGACCGAAATCGCCGAATCGCATCAGGGAAAGCGTACTCGGTAGCACCGAGGTGCAGCTTGCGACCCGTGCCCAGCAGATCGGTTTCTGGGCCCGCGTGAACGGAGCGCTCCTCGACGGTCCGGTCTCAAGCGAGGTGTGCTCGGGTCCATTCTACGTTAGAGCCTGAGGCTGACAACATGAATACAGGTGCTCGAGCAAATCTTACAGATCCCGCACCTTCCGGCTCGTCTGCTCGCGCTCCTCCCAACTTGCTCGCCCCTCAACGACGTTCTTCTCCTCCTTCTCCGCGTTTCCCGCGCCCCTTCTCCCTTGATTCCGACCATCGTCGTCCAGGCGATCCGGATGCTCGATCCGTTTTCCGCCCTCGGTCGACCTGGTCACACTGCCGCTGAAGACCTCCTCCGAGGGATCATCGAAATCTGCATCGCCGTCCCTCGGACGCAGGCTGGACCCCCAGGTCCAGGCGGAGGGAACGTCCTGAATGGCGCTGCGGGGCAGGACGAAGCGGTGTTCGACTGGAGAGACACGACCCTCGCGCGACATATTGCCGACGAGAAGAGCGTACGAGCGCTTCTCGACTGGACGCTGGCCGAGTCGGACGTCGATCCGGCGACACAAGCTCGACAGCCCGCAGAGGAGTCAGGTCCCGCCGACGGGGAGCAGGATACGCCCAAGGCGCCGGCAAGCGGCTTCGACGCTCCCGCTGAGCAGGACGACCGATCAACGCCCGCCGAGCTGCGGACTTCGTCCTTACTTTCATCGCTCGCCGTCCTCATCGATCTCATCCGCAAGAACAACTCGGACTTTGTCGAACAGCAAATGCTCGCGTGGGCACGGCGGAAACAGGCGGCGGAGGACGAGCGGCAAATGCTGGAAGAGGAAGGCGCAGAGCCGATAGCCGGCTCCCAGACGGCCGGAGGAGACGCCGAAGGAGATGAGAAGGGGCCGTCTGTCGTGGATCTCGGCGTCATGCTGTCGGCCGTCGCGCATCGCCTGCCTGACTTCCAGCGCCTGCTCAAGCAGCCCCGGACGCCTGTACGTTCGCCCGTAGGAGCCATCGCGTTCGTCCGCTCCAATTGACTTTGCCACACGTCCAGATTGCTCCAAGACCGACAGCAGGGGGAGTTATGCCACCGCTCACCCTCGAGCGCTTCCGCATCTGCGAGTTCTACGCCGAACTCCTCCACTGCTCCAATATGTCTCTCCTGAACCGGCCACCGAGCTTCGACAGCCTACACGATGCGACGGGGCATCTCGCCCGTGGCTGGCAAGCCGCTGAAGAGCTTGCGGCTGCTCTGGCCGTCACTCAACCGAACGATGATGCGTCACAACCTCCGCCGAACCCTGCCAGCCCCGACCTTCCGCCGATACCGAATACTATACCTGACAACGCGTCGGTCGAAGCGTCCGCCGACTCTGCCATTACAAGCACAAGCAGCGAGAGCGCAGGGCGCCGCGAGAGCAGCGTGTCGACGTCAGTTGACGAGCGCGAGCTACCGCCTACTCCGAGCGTTTACTCGGAGCATTCGCGCTACTTGCCTCTTCCCCCGCCTGCTCCGGGTCCGCTACTCAAGACCCGCTTCATCCAGCATCGTGTGATCCCGTCGATGATTGTGAGCGTCTCCATCATGGGCCAAGTAGGAGCCGCAGCTTACGCAGACGTCTTCGCTCAGGAACTCTTCTTTGGTTTCCCGTGGAACAACTTCCTCCATTCTGTTGTCTTCGACGTCCTGCAGCAGATATTCCAGGGCCGGCTGGACCGGACCCTCGATCGACAACTCGCCGAATCGGTCTTTATCGACGGGCGTCTCTGCGAGCGGATCCTCGAAGGCCAGCGGCAGAATGACGAAGCTGCCGCGAAGCGACCGAATATGCGCCTCGGCTTTATGGGTCATCTGTGCCTGATCGCCGAAGCGGCGGCCAAACTGTTCGAGCGCTACCCCGATCTCGCCGCGGCCGTCGCATCGTCCGTGCCTCAACCGGCCTGGGACGAGTACGTGTCGACGACTTTGCAACAGGCTCGCGAACGCGACCTCACTCCGCTGAGTAACGCCGGCGGTCTCAACCTGTCCACGAACAAGCCGCCGTCTGCGAGCTCCCTTAGCGACGAAGACGACGAGTTCCCGACGCGGACGGGGCGGGCGACCGATGTCGTCATCAACGGTTTATCCACCTCGCCGAAAGACTCCGCTGGCGCTAATGCAGATCAGGTGCGAACAGAAGAACTCCTGTCGCTGTGCGCAAATCGGCTGCTAACGCTTGCGGACAGTTTTCACGCTATCTTGCCGATGAGCTCGCGAGCGACCGGACCGTGGGCAGCTCAGACGAGGATGACGATGACGACGGCTGGTTCTCCGGGCCAAGGAGGATGTCTGCGGGCGACGGCGATTTCAACTTCGAAACGCCAGACCGAGCGACGCGGCAATTCGGCTTTGACGATCGATTCGACGAAGCCGGACCTTCTGCCTTCCGCTCAAACGGCTTTGACAGCGATGAGGTATGTGGACACGCGCCGCCCAGACTTGAGCCGCCGCCGGAAGCTAACGACGTCCTCTCCTCAGGACGCCGAGTGGGCACCGTCCGAAGCAGGCGCGTCCTCTGCGTCAGAAGCCACCGATGCCCCGAATGACGGCGCCGTCGCGGATGCCGGCGATTTTGGCGCCTTTGAATCCAGCTTCGCACCAAACGCGAGTACTACGGACGGCGACGACTTTGGCGACTTTGAGGCGGCGGCAACAGCCACGTCTTCAATCGTTCTCCCATCCATGGATCAGTTCGAAGACTTTGACCTGGGAGAAGAGTCGCGGCCGACAGCGTCGAGCAGCGGCTTCGGGGGCGCGATCCCGGTTTCTGCCGGACACGGGGAGGCGGCAGCAGAAGCCGACGGCTCGGACCGATTCGGGCGGCTCTCGCTCGGCGACTCACCAGCTCCCACGAGCCCTGCCATACTCAACGAAGCGCCGAGCGCCGATGCAGAAGACGATCTTGGTCCGGCGATGCACCCCGGCGCTCATCTCACTGCAGACGGCCAGGTGGAGGCGGAGGTCGAGGGCAAGACTATACGGGTACCGGCGGACGACATCATTATGACGAATCGCAGAAACAGTCTCGGCAGCCGAAGTCGGTCCAACTCGGTAGAATCCGCGTCGCTGTCATCTTGAGCATGTGCGTTGCGGACGGATCAGATCGTATGAATCGCTTCAAGTGCAGCGACGATACGAAAGACTACGGGGTTTCGGAGGTCCTTTGCTCGGCTTCAGCACTTCCGGGCCAGGAAATCGCTGTGAGGTGCTCGTCAGCGTGCTGGACGACCAGCCGAGGAGGAATTGCTTACGCGGGCATGAAGTTTCGAGGCTCCATGAAGGCAAAGAAGTTCGGATCAAAGATGCCGGACTGTCCTTCGCTCTGGATCGGAATCCCGTTGCCGCCAACGAGCTCAGTACCCGATGCGTCTTGGAGGGACTGCTCGCCATGCGTAACGCCGGTAAGTCTCTCAGGGCAGCTCGGAGCAAGTCGCGGAAGACGCACCACAGCTGTCTGTCCAAGTCCGAAGGGAATCTGCAACAAATTGACGCCCGCCTTCAGCTTGTCTGACAGCGCAGTCGTTTTGCCGCCAGTCGTGACGACCACCTTGTCCGCCTTGCTGTCTTCCGGTAATAGAGCGACGATGAAGATGTTGTCGGTGAGACCCTCGCACGACTTGCTGCGCCCGAGCGGATCATCGGAGGGAACGTTCGCGATGGGTTCCTGGCGGCTCCACCAGAAGATGACTTCGGAAGTGATGGTCGGGGCGGTGCCGCTCTTGTACCTGTACAGCGGACGCGCATGATGAGAGTGTGCGCTATCGACAAGTTGAGCGAAAGCTCACCACTGGGAGTAGTAGCTAGAAAGCATGAGGAAAGCGGTGTGATTGTGGCCGGAGACGTATTTGTCCGTGTCGATCGTCTCTTTCGGGGCGTTCCTGTTCTGGCGTACCGGTCCGAGGTACGTCGACTCGCCCCAGTCGTTGACTGCATTGTGGAAGTCGGTCAGCGAGGCACACGTGGTGATTCCACGGTACGGCGATCCGAACAGGTGATGACTTCGATATAGTCCGGCGCCTTGTCGCCGAGCTCGATCAGGTCGCCGTAATGCTTCGCGATCAAGAACTGATCGGAGCTCGGGTAGCAGTAGTTGTTGGTCGGAGCCTGGTGAACATTGAAGACGGCGCCGACGGGGGCCCAATAGTCGATCCCGCGCTCGCGAGCAGCGTCGTGCCACTTCGGCGAGCTAGAAGCGTCAGCTTTGTTTCGCGCAGCGGTGTAAGGGCGCGCTCACGTTGGCGTCTCCCTGTGCAGTGACTGTCTTCGTCTCGCCTACGCCACCCCACGCGAACCAATTGAGCACGGCGTCCAGTTTGAGTGAAGCCGCAGCTGGACTCGAGACCGGCTTCAGCGAGAGCCAGCACGGCGCAAAGTACGTGTCTGTAGCGGGCACGGCGTCAGGCGATCCGGCGAAAGGGCTTCCGAGCTTGCTCGCTGAACCCTACCGACGCCGAGCTTCGTCTTCACGTTGGCGAGGAGCTGGTTCCACCGGTCATTCGATTCTTCAAATGACGAGACACTGTGTGCAACGAGCTCGTCAGTCAATCACGCGCGAAGGTCCGCGAATACTCGGAAGACGCTGTACCCGTCGAGGTAGGTCCCGTCCTGCGCGCCGTTAAAAGTCGAAATCACGATTTTGCCGTCAATCCGGTGGTACGTGTCCTTCTTGGCGTAAGGCATCAGGCGTTTGTTGAGCATGACGTCGCTCGCGCCTTCCTTGTTCCAATGGAGCATATCGAACGAGTAGAAGAGCGGGAACTTTGTAACGTCTGCGGCTTCGAAGATTCTCTCCAGCTGCGTGGTTTCCCTGCCATAGACAAAGGCGTCAGCATGAGCGCCGTAGACTCTGCAGGGTCTCGATGCCAACCAATCGTAAAAGCCTAGGTTGATTGCGCTGCGCATCGAGACGGGTCAGTCCGACGGCATGTCCGCGCCTAGGTCGGTTGACACTCACAAGGCATCGATACCGACTTGACGAGCAAGGATCTGGTCGTCGATGTAGTCCTGGACAGTATACTGTTGTTGCTCGCCAAACATAAGGTGTGCAAAGACTTGTTTGGCCGAAGCCGTACGCGCAGCCACCAGGGCTGTTACGACGGCAGACACAACGACGCGGAACAGCATAATGTTGCTGGAAGAAGAGGCGCGAGATTGCCCTCCTTCTCGCCAGGAGGAGGAGCTGTGAGGAAAGCAGAAGCAAGAGGTGCGCAGTGCGGCTCGGTGAAGGCGGGCAATGCGAGACGCAGTGCGCGAGCGATGGCTGTACGTCGAGGCGGGCGTCTTGCAAACGCACGTCGGTTGCGTGTGGCGTGTTGTGTCCGACAGCGGTCGCAAGATGGAAGCGGGCAGCCGCGCGATGCCAGATATCGGAGTCGAGGCGTTCGCCGCACGCGACGAAAGACGAACGCGCGAAAGTGAAGCCGGGCCGGAAGAAGGAAAGGAGGTGAAGAGGGGACCCGCATCGGTAGCGCGGACGTGCGCGGCCGGATGACGCTCAGGCCTTTCGTCAACGTTGGCACCGATGCTCGGCGCGCGAGGACATCGCAAGATACGCGACGATGAGACCGACCCAGGTCGAGAAGGGGAGAAGTCTTCTATAGTTATGTCATTATGGCACGCGATTGTTCTAGTTCGTCGAGGCCTGCTGGTCATGCGTGCTTCTCGCGGAAGGTCCGCATAAGATCCGCCAGTCGCTGCACTCCTTCGAGCGAAACGGCGTTGTAGATGGAAGCGCGGAGGCCTGCGAGGGTGGTTCATTCGCAGCGGACGAGGAGGTCAGCGTGTGCCTAGAAGCAAGTCTTCCAACCCCGAGCGTCGCAAACCGAATGACGCACCTCCGACGCTGCGGTGTCCGTTGACGCCCTTGATACCGAGATCGCTCGCCTGCTTGATAAAGTCCTTTTCGAGGTCTTCGTCGCCGCCGTTGATCCGGAACGTGACGTTCATGCGACTCCGGACTCCCTTGTCGGCGGTGCCGGCATAGAAGCCTGCAGACTCGTCAATGGCGGTGTACAGCAGGGCAGACTTCTTGTCGGCAAAGTCGGAAAGAGGGGACAACGGAGCGGCAGAGGCGGCGAGAGGGAGAGGCGGCGACTCGAGGAGAGATCGGAGGACGAGGGAGCAGACGTAAATGGCAAACGTCGGCGGAGTGCTGCATCGCGAGTGTTAGCCCACAGTGCTTCGTGGCGAGGATGCGAGAGAGGCGACCGACTTGAACAGCGAGTTGTCATCGGCCATGACCTTGTAGCTCAGCATGGACGGGATCGGTGCGCTGCCATACTGGACTGCCTCATCGACGTTGACTGCAGCTCGTGTTCCGTCAGTGGGGCTAGCACACGCGTATCACGCGACAATATGGCGCACCGAGAAGGTCTTCGCGAACGATGACGATGGTGACGCCGGCCGGGCCGAGGTTCTTTTGCGCGCCGGCATAGATGATGCCGTACTTGGAGACGTCGACCGGGCGCGACAAAAAGTTGGACGACATGTCGCACACGATCGGGACCTCGGGGTCGATCTGCGAGAACGGGAACTCGGTGTCGGACCCCTGGCCGCCAAACTCGACGCCGTCGACCGTCTCGTTGTCGCAGTAGTAGACGAACGCCGGTTTCCGCTGGTTCTCTTCGAGCTGCGGGAGGTCCCACTCGCGCCCGGGCGGGATCGAACGGAACTTGCCGCCGCCGAGTTTCTTGCCGTCGACGACTTTGCGGGCCTTGACGCCGAGCCGGGTCGCCTCGTCGGCGGCCTTTTTCGACCAGCTGCCGGTGACGGCGTACCACCCTTCGACCTGGTCGGCGGCCGAGAGCTGGTGCTTGGTGCGGTACCAAGCGTTCAAGTTGAGAACGGTGGCGGCGAACTGAGTCAACCCGCCGCCCTGCATCCAGAGGACCTTGTAGTTGTCGGGGATTTCGAGGAGCGAGCGCAGGTCGGCGTTGGCCTCATTGAAGACGTCGGCGAACGCTTTCGAGCGGTGCGAGATCTCTGCGATGCCCATTCCGGGCGATCCTTGGAACGAGAGGAGGGAAGCGGCGGCGGTCAAGAGGGCGTCCTGCGGGAGCGGAGACGGTCCGGCGTTCATGTTGATCTGCGACAACGCATAGCGACCATGTTGCAAGAGAGCATCCGTAGTGTCATATGGAGGAGAGCGAGTCAATCATCTTTTGCCGAGTGGGAAACGGTCAGAGAGGCTGAGAACGAGCGTACCGTCTGAGCGCGCTGCTCGATCTGCTTTGTGAAGTCGGCCATCGTCGTTCCAGAGCTAGCTTTTGGTTTTCCGTACGAGGAGAAGAGCAGCGGTACAGTCCAACGAGCGAGCGAGCCGGACCTGACTCGCTTGACTTTCGATCACGTCATTCTCTCGCCGACTCTTGACTCGGAACAGACGCTCTCAGACTCATACGGTGAGTTGAAGCTCGCCCCGCGAGTCAACGCACCGCGCCAGTTCGCTTGCGGGTAGAGAGGCAGCGACGAGTCTCGGTCACGAAACCCCGGCCTCCACCTGTTTCTGGCTTGGTTTCCGTTCAAGGACGCATTCAGGGGAAGACGCGGGATCACAGGACATCCGACTCGAGGGACGGCGCGACAGAGCCGCTGCTCAGTACGGGGACGTGCACGCGCACTCGTGTCGGCCCGTTCGTCGTCGGCGTGGTGGGGGAAAGGTGTCAACTCGCTCCACGCGAGACGGTCGCCCTCGAGCGCTGTGCTGCGGAGCGGGACATTCACTAGAGGGCGAAGGCGCCAGAGACCGAGGGCATTTGCTGCCATCGAGGCGCCCGTCGTCTCACCGGGACTCGAGCATTCGCATCTCGAGACTCTGCAGTCGCTGACCATGGGCCATATCCCTTTACGACAGCTCACCCAGACGCCCGTAGCTTGGCACTCGTGCAGTCTCGCCAAAGGCGGAAAGCGCATCGGTTTCGCGACACAGGCTCGGCACGCAACCGCAGTGTGCGACTCGCCACGCGTCGCCATCCCCGCCAAAACTCGCTTCGGACGGGCCACGAGGAGACCGGGTCAGGCTCACCAGGACACAAGAGGAGTCTCACTTGAGTGAGGGCTTCGAACGAGATGATCTCCGCCTTTTTCATCCTAAACCTGAAGGGCGAGGTCCTAATCTCGCGCCTGTTCCGACCGGATCTCAAGTGAGTAAATCGCTCTGCGGCGCTGTCTCGGCGTCTCAGTCAACTTATCGGTCCCTCACTTCGCAGGCGTTCGATCTCGGACATTTTCCGGATCCATGTCGTCGCCAGCTCGACACCGCCGACGTCGCCGTTGATCACGCTCAGCAACACCACCTTCTTCCACGTCCGGCACGGTGGGCTGTGGCTCGTCGGAGTGTGCAAACACGTGAGCTTAGGGTTCTGGCGGGACCTTGATCTCGGTTTCGATCGGCACCTCTTCCGAGGAGGCTGGTGAGGGATCTCCAGGGTTGCGGTCTTGGGCTCACCTTGCCCGTACACCGTCGACAGAACGCGAATGCCGCCCTCGTGTACGAGTTCATGTACCGGTTCATCAACCTCGGCCGGTCCTACTTTGGCAAGCTCGACGAGGAGAGCGTCAAGAACAACTTTGTGTGCGTCCGGCCGTTGCAGAATGGTCCTTCTTTGCGTATGTCAATTCAGCTGACGACCACCACACCCTGAATCAGCCTGATCTACGAGCTTCTGGATGGTATGACCTGCGATGCGACATGACGCTCGAGCTTGTGCTGACCGCGTCCTTGCCGGCTCGCCAGAAATCCTCGACTTTGGCTACCCGCAAAATTCCGAGAGCGATACGCTCAAGATGTACATAACGACAGAGGGCGTCAAGTCGGAACAGGCAGTGGTGCGTCGCGAGTCGGAACCCGCCACCTTGTCTGCCCGCGGCAATTTCGTGCTGACTGTGGCGAACGCTCTCAACGATCGCACAGCGAGAGGAGGCTTCAAAGATCACGATTCAGGCGACTGGAGCAATCTCGTGGCGAAGAAACGACGTCAAGTACCGGAAGAACGAGGCGTTCGTCGACGTGATCGAGACTGTCAACCTCTCGATGAACTCGAAAGGTCGGTCGCGCATCGAGGGCGGACATGACAGGCGGTGTTGACGCGTTCCGGTTGCAGGCACGGTGCTCCGAGCGGATGTGGATGGACAGATCATGATGCGAGCGTACTTGAGCGGCACGCCCGAGTGCAAGTTCGGCCTGAACGACAAGCTTGTCCTCGACAAGACGTGCGTCCTGCGTGACCGCTCGATCCGAAAAGTCCGAGAGCTGACATAGCGCGTACGCAGTGGCCAGCCGGCGAAAGCCAAGACGCCGACAGGCGGCCTCGAAGACAGCGCAGTCGAGCTCGACGACTGCCAGTTCCACCAATGCGTCAAGCTCGGCAAGTTTGACAGCGACCGGACCATCTCGTTCATTCCGCCTGATGGCGAGTTTGAGCTCATGCGGTGCGCTCTTTTTTCTTGCTGCGGTTGCTGCGGTACGGTTGGCTGACTGCAAAGTCGGCGCGCAGGTACCGCTCGACTTCCAACATCAACTTGCCCTTCCGGGTTCAGCCCATCGTTGAAGAGATTGGCAAGTCTCGCGTCGAGTACACTGTGCACGTCAAGAGTATGTTCCCGGCCAAGCTCAGCGCAAACAACGTCGTCATCAAAATCCCGACGCCGCTCAACGCGGCGAGCGTCGACTGCAAAGTCGGGCTCGGCAAGGCCAAATACGTCCCTGCCGAGAACATGATCGTCTGGAAGTGAGTCCGGTCGGAGTGGCAGGACGACCGAGTTCCCACCCAGAACATGCGACTGACGCTCTTTTGTCGTAGGATCCCGCGCTTCCAGGGCGGTTCCGATACGACTTTCACTGCGTTCGCCTCGCTCTCCTCGACGACGATGCAGAAGCCGTGGTCCCGGCCCCCGATCTCGATCGACTTCCAAGTCTTGATGTTCACCGCGTCTGGCCTGCTTGTGCGGTTCTTGAAGGTGTTTGAGAAGAGCAACTACCAGAGCGTCAAGGTACGCCCCCACTCGTCATTGCGCGCGCGCGCGACCATGCTCGACCGTTGCTGACTTTTGTCGATCTGCGTGCAGTGGGTGCGATGTGAGTGGCTCACAGATGCTAGGGCTTGCTAGGACGTGGCTTCGCGGCAGAAGCTGATGTTTATCCCGCAGACTTGACAAAAGCCAACGGGTCTTACCTCATACGCGTACGTCACAGAAGGAGCGGCCTCCCGTCACGTATGCCTTGGTCTGACCGCTCGCGACCCTGAGCAGATCTGAGACGTCGTCTCTTCCGCCCAACTACGCTGTCTCCATGTAACGCCATTCCGAACCCTTGTTGCAATACAACACATGCTGTCCATGTACACTTCCCTGTCGCCTCACCTGAGAATGCTAACGACGCGACCGACGCGCCCGTCCTCGAGTCGAACCTTGACGCCGCGAGGATGATCCCCTTTCGTCAATCGCTCGCTCACGGTCCCTTCGACTGCGAGAGCCACGCCCTGTGAGTCTCGCACGAGTGTCGATCGCGGAGCGCACACGCGCACCTGTCCTGCCTGTCCCTTGATCTTGCTTGAGCGTGATCGAGACTGGCGTACCGGGAGTGAGTAGCCGATGCGGGACTGCACGCCACCCTGGCGGATGGTCCGACGTTCTGCCTCCTGCACGGAAGCCTCGGTCCAGCGAGGGCGAACGTCGAGCAGCAGGTGCAGGCATCGGCGTTGTGTTCAGCAGCGACTGCGGCGTCCACTCGGCTCCTTCCTGAATGATGCGCGTCGTCGCTACGCATGCATCAGCGCTGGTCCAGCTGAGCAGGATGGGCGATCGAGCGCACCGTGAAGCACCAATCTGCGGCTGCTTCGACGTCGCCGCCGTACTCCTTCAGGGCAAACGCGGCGCGAGGACGGGGAATGCCGAGCGAGATGAGCGACTGGAGGCCAGCAGCGTCCGCCGTCATGGTCGCCTAGAAGTTCACTTCTCGTAGCGCTCTCTCTCTCTGTGATTGGCTCGCTCGCAGGTGAGCTGAATGTAGGGACAGCATGTACTCCACAGGTCAGCACGTCCGTCGTCCTCAAATGCCCGACAATGTCGCCCAGCTACAGCGGGAGCGGAAGAATGTCGCGACCACTACGATCCGTCTCGGGTGGTGCATAAGCCCAAGTCGGGAGATACGGGTCGCCTTGCCAAATCCCTTCGTGTCCGACAAGTCCGCCTCGAAAAAGAGACCCTCGCGACGCGCATCAACCCTCCTTTGACAGAGAGGACAGACGTACGAGAGCACGCTGGCGACCGTACAGGCCCGTCGTCGGTTCGAAACGAGGCCAAGATCGAGCGTGACGGTGTCGTTGGGAGGAAAAGAAGAAGCGGCGACCTGTTCGGCTGGGTGCTGTCTCTCGCGCCAGGAACCGCATACATTGACTCGAAAGTGCATTGCAAGGACGGGCAATTCCACTTACGAATGACAAGCGCAATCGAACACGCACTTGTCTGACTTTAGTCCCGTGCGGAGCAAGTCGCGCCGCGTCTCGACAAGTTGCGCCTTGCGCAGCGCAGCGCGGCGGTGGAACGAATTCACGAGCTGTCAGTACAGGCGCACGCGAATCCATAGTCCGCAAGCAACCGGATAAAAGAACGAGACAAGGAAACAGAAGAGACCGTAGACGAGAACAGGTGCATCATCGTCCGAGAAGTTCGCGACCTGAAGCTGTTGACCATCCTCCCGAGGCACGGCAAGTCAGAGTTGACGATCGGGAAGCAGTTCTCCTTCGGAGACAAGAGACAGAGTCAGGGTGGAGAAGCGGTCGTTGACCTTCACACGGGTCAAGACGAGCCGCGAGCGATACTCGCGTGGACAAGACGCATCGAGCTCGCGGTTCCTGGTACCTTCGAGCCTGTCGCGATTCGACAGCCGAGGCGTGGCCTCTCTGGTCGCAGGCAGACTGATGGTCCTCGTCGTACCGTTGTGCACGTCCACGTGAGGACGAAAAAGTCGGACCAAGTCTCCGAGAGCCCACGCGCTCGCACTCAAAAAGGCACATTGTTGTATTCGGGGACGGCGCGGGCGTATGAAACTGGACGGTCGGGTAATCAAGAGGCAGACAACGACTCGCTGGCATCTTGTAGCGTTTCTTCGGCGGTCGGCGCGATCGGCGGCGGATCCTGAGGAGCGACGGAGGTCGAGCCGGCTAGTTCGTATCGATCCTGAATCTGCCCGCCGTTTGTTCTGACGTCAAGGTCAAGGCCAGGAGAGCGCGCGCTACACGCGCGCCGACCTGAATGTCGTACGTACCAAGGTCAGGAGGGTCGTGAACCAAGGAACGGCGCGTTCGAGCTCGGCGAGAGCTTCTGGATGGTCGTACAGACGTAGTCGATCCGAGTACGTGATGTCGCGCATCGCACGGGCCATCAAGACTTGCGTCGCCGGGGTCAAGGCGTGCAAGGTCTAAGAGAGGTGGGAGCTCTGGTCAGCAATGCGAGCTCCTACCGGGCCCGAACAGCTGTGCGCGAATAAAGGAGAGTCCTCACCTCGCCAAAGAGGGACCATTGGCCCTTGTTTTCTTCACCCAAGCTCGGCTCGCGATCGGCCATGCGCGTTTCGGCATCGAGCGGGAGCTCGCGCGCGCGAGCATAATCGGCGCAGAACTTGCGGGGCAACCGGCATGCGTCCTCCAGCGCTGATTGTGATTCTGCCCCGTCGTCTTCGGTCCGCGGAGTGCTGGAGCCGTGTCGCGCCCGCTTGAGCGGTCGCTGGTCGTCCTGCTTTGCTTCGCCGCTCGAAGAAGCGCGAGGCGGGTTGTCGCGTTTCGGATCGGGTCCATCGTCGGTGTTCCCGTAGAGGCGATACTGAAGCGTCTCGCTCGACGTCGACGACGAAACTGAGCGTCTCGGGCTGTTGGAGGCCGAAGTCGCATATGCACGACGGTCCGGAGCGGGAGGTGCAGGATCGACGTTCCAAGGACGGGGAGCGTAAGGGCCGCCTTTGTGCGAGCCACTGCCTCCGTCGGAACGGTCGCGGTCGCCTCGCTCTACCAAGGCGGGCACAAGGTCGCCCCTGACTTCGCGGAGTAAGTCCTCGAGGTTGTCCGCCGCGGCTGGATCGTCGTCTTCTTCCTCGACGTCCAGACCGCCGGCGGGTCCCGCGTCGTCCGCGTAGTCGCCGAGGAGGGTCCGGTACCCGACGCCGAGCGCGTGCTCGGGACTGCTCGGTTCGACGCGGGCACGCTCGTGCCGGGTGGACTGGCGCCTCCACGCCGCCTCGCGTTTGACGCGCTCACGCTCTTCAATCTCGCGCCTCCCGGCCTCGCGCTCGACATCTTCGCGCTCTCGTTCCCTGCGCGCGACCTCATAGTCGAGGTTGGGCGAAGGGGCGCCTCCTCCCGAAGAAGCCGGCGAGGTCTTGCGCCCGTCCCCTCTGGCGGCAGTCGATCTCCGGTACGCTGACGTCGACACGGCCGGATCGTACGGTGACTGCGGAGTCGCGTAGTAGTCGACGTGGCGCTGGATGTGGAGCGGAGTATGCTGATGCTGGGGAAAGTACGTCGAGGAGGGACCGGCGTTCGAGGCTCCGGCTGCGTACGGGTCGGGCGGCATGACCGCGTATGGGGTCGTCGCGGGCGAGGTGCGCGCATAGTAATCGTCGTGCGAGTAGGCCGCGTCGGGTGCAAAGTGCCTCGGGTAAGACGGCTGCGGCTCGTGGCTGTGGCCGAGGTACGGAGGCGCGAAAGCTGCCGTGTCGTACGGGTACGGTCCACCGTAGCCTGCCGTCGCTTGTGACCTCGTCCTCGGGTCGTACGCTTCCGTGTAGCGCTGCTCGTAGTACGTCAAGGTCGAGTCGGCGGCGTCATCGAGGGGCAGCGGGACGAGCGGCGGAGACCGCTCTGGGCGATGTGGGTGATCGAGCGGGCTGTACGGTGACTGCATGGATAGCTTCTCTGTACCCCTGGGCCGTCCGATTCGCCGTGTGAGAGTGGGCCGAGAGAGGTCGAGACGGAACGAGGCGCCAAGTCTGATTCTCCAACGTCTTCTCAACCCCTCCCTCGGCTCCCTACAGGACTTTTCGTGTAGCTTGTCAGACAGGGATGGCGCGGCAACCTGCTACCGTCAGCGGAGTCTGGCGACCCGATTCCGTCAAGGTGATCCCGGCTCGGTTGACTTCGCTCGGCTCCGAGCCCTCCGCTCTCGTCGAGGCTGACACCGTAACCGCTTCCTCACAGGACGTCGCTGAATCAGTCGGGATCGCCAACTTGCCAGACGACGTCGCGCGCGCACTCGCAGGCGACGTCGAGTACCGCATCTGGGACATTATCGAGGCGAGCCCCCGTCCCCTCTTGCTTCACCAGCGATCACTAGGGCTAACGTCCCCCTTTGCCTCTCGCAGGAATCCATGAAGTTCATGCGGCATGCGCGCCGGACAAAGCTGAAAGTGGACGACGTCGACCACGCCTTGAAAGTCCGGAACCTCGAACCGCTGTGGGGGTTCTCGTCGAGCGCGAGCGCAGCCGCCGCGCAACCGTTCAAAAAGACCGTCACGGCGTCGGGCACCGTGTACCACGTCGAGGAACAAGAGATCGACTTGAGCAAGGTCATCAAAACAGAGGTGCCGAGCGTCCCGAGGGACATCAGCTTTACCGGTAAGGCCCCGGCTCCTGTCGGTAGGCTGTCTGCCCGAAGACCGAGCTCACACCGAGTGGTACACGCGCAGCACACTGGCTCGCGATCGAAGGCGTCCAGCCGCTAATCAAAGAGAACCCGACTCCGCAAGGCCAGTCCTCCTGCTCGTCCGGCTCGACGATGGGCCCTCATGACTGACTGAAAGCCTTTGCCTCTGACGCAGAACTCGCTCGCTACGCCCCGAAACCTGCCCACACTGCGCTCGTCCCGACCGGTTCGGGCGCGCCCGGCCAAGCGACGTCGGCCGTCACGCCTCTCGTCAAACACGTCCTGTCGCGCGAGCTGCAACTGTACTTTACGCGCCTCGTCGACGCGCTCGGATCAGGAGTCGGGACCTCGGCGGCAGCAAACGGGGCGGCACCGCAAGAGACGAGCGCAGAAGTGCGCGAGGCGGCGCTCGGGAGCGTCAGGAACGATCCGGGTCTCCATCAGCTTGTGCCGTACCTCATCGCATGGGGCGGCGAACAGGTGGGCCCCACGTGCTGAGTTTTGTATGATGCGATCCTGGGTCTGCTCACACGTGACTCTCTCGCGCGCGCGTGCAGATCGCCAACAACCTGCACGACCTGTCTGCGCTGCAGCGCGCGCTCGACCTGTTCCACGCGATGCTCGAGAACCCGACCCTCTTTGTCGAGCCATACTTGCACCAACTCACCCCTCCGATCCTCACCTGCCTCCTCACCTCGGCCCTGCCGCCCGTCGCCTCAAAAGAGACGTACCCGTCCCCACCAACGATCCGGACCCTCGCCGCTTCACTGCTGCATCTGATCCTCGAGCGGTACGCGTACGCGTATCCGAGTCTGCTGCCTCGGATTACCAAGACGCTCTTGCGGGGGCTGGCGGGCGAAGGCCGCGGACTCGGAGGGCGATGGGGCGCAGCGAGGGGATTGGGAGGGATCGTCGTCGGTGTCGGCGCAGAGCCGGCTACGTCTGGTGGCGGCGGGAACCGGGCCGTCCGTGAATGGATTGGCGGTGGCTTGAAACCGCTCGGCGAGATGATCGAGCGGGAAGAAGAGACGTTTGAAGGCGAGCGCGCCGAGGTTGTCCGCGAGGTGTTTGTGCGTACTCTGGACCTGTTTCGTGCCCAACCTCGTGGACTGACGGGAACTGACACGCTGATCGCTGCTACAGAACGTCCTGCGCGCTTCTGTCCTTTCGCTTCCGGACGCCGGCACGTCCAATGCGCCCTCACCACCTCACGCGGCTCTCGTCTCTCAGTACGGACCGCTCTTTGCCGACGCGGTCGAGCGAGACTGGCAGAACGGGGGGCGGGACGTGCACGAAGCCGTCTCGGGGGCCACGAGAGCGTCAGGTCCGGCGTCGAGGGGCGAGACGGTCACGGCGGCGATGGCGGCCGAGCAGCAGGATCTCGCACCGGACGAGGACGAGCAGGACGACGCGGAAGGGGACGCGGACGAAGATGACGAGGACGAGATGGACGAGGCGTAAGCGGAAGGAGAACATCTTGCATGTCTAACAGTGTTGTTTACAGTAGGCACGGAGGGCGAGGCGCTGCGGGAGGAGAAAAACCTTGCAGCCTCGATCGACGAGGGGCGAGCGTGCACGGTCCGCTTCCTTTCCTTTCCATTCCTCTCTGCGGCTCTGCCTCGGGGGTCCGAAAGGCTCTCGAAGGGCTGTCTGGCGACCAGAGAGCCCCTGAGCGGGTCTATAGCGCACCGTGATGATCATTCAACATGGGAATCGAAGAGTGCGCCTTGCCGAGTATACGAGGCGATCGCTCGGTACCTCGACTATACGGGACGCGTCATTCTGTTCAACGATACTGTGTGTACCCTGCAAATGATTCGAGAGCCAGCGAGGGACAGAGACAGGAGGCGTCACCGTGTTTGTTTGCCGCGCGGGTGTCGCCCAGAGGTCGAGCTGCCCACTCACGCTGCTGCTGCTCTCTCCCGCCTCGCTGTTGTAGATCTTTCGAGTCCAACACCCATACCGACACTCGTTCAGCCAGTCTCGCTCGCTTCCCACCTCGTCGTTGGTCCTCACTCGATCGCGGTTTCACACGAGACATTGTCCGTTCCTCCGGCCAACCTCTCGTCTCTCGATCTCGCCCTCGCGCCCATCGAGACTCGCCTCGGTACAGACTACAGCAAACATGAAGTCTTTCGGCGTCTCTGTCGCAGCGGCAGCGGCCCTCTCCCTCTCGCTCGTCGCACCCGCCGTCGGGTCCTCGTCGCACCACAACAACCTCGCCGCGCACAAACGCCGGTTCGACCGCGTCCACCGCGCCGCCGACTCGCCCGAGCAAGCCTCGCACGAGGTCATCGACGTCGATGTCAACGCAGGGGGTCTCGTCGTCCGGAACGCGACTCCGGTCGTCGGCGGTCTCGCGGCTGAGGACGCCGAACAGTCTCACCACCTCTCGAAGCGCGGCTACAACGGGCGCGCGACCTTCTTCGAACCCGGTCTTGGAGCGTGCGGCACCTACAGCGGCGCCGGTGACTTTGTACGTCTCTTGCGCAGCCGCCAAACTCGCGCCGCCGCGTAGACAGTTCACTGATCCTTGATCCCGGATCTGTAGATGGTCGCGCTCAACCAGGCGCAGTACGGTGACCTCGGCGCCGTCTCTTCGTGGTGCTTCCAGACCATCACCATCTCTTACGGTGCGGCTCTACTTTTCGCGGACGACGGGACAGGAGACTGACACCGGCGATTCTTGACGACCCGCAGGCGGCAAGACGGCTCAGGCACAAGTCCTCGATGCGTGCGTTGGCGCCTGATCGTCCGCTACCACATAATGTGCACTCATGCTGACGAGCTCTGCTTCCCTGCAGATGCCCTGGGTTCGCCTGACTCTTAACTAGCGACCCGAAGCGAAGCGAGAGAAGCTGACGTTCTGGACAAACAGTTGCCCGTACGGCGGTCTCGACATGTCTCCCGGCCTCTTCAACTACTTCTCGAACCCGGATGCCGGCGTGATCTACGTCGAATGGAGCGCGGGCGGCGGAGGTGGCGGCGGAGGCGGAGACAATGGCGCTGCCGCTGCCGCTGCTTCTAGCTCGTCGAGCGCCGCCGCTGCGTGGGCGTCTTCAAGCGCTGCAGCTGCCGCCGGTATGTCTCGTTCGATTCTGTCCATATTGGGCCTCTCCGAGAGTCTGACCGACTTCCTGGGGTCGCAGCCTCGTCGTCCTCGGCTGCCGCTGCGTGGCTCTCGTCGTCCCGCGCGGCCGCTTGGGCCTCGTCCTCGAGTGCCGCCGCTGCGGCTGCGTGGGCGTCCTCCTCTTCGTCCCAGGCCGCAGCCGATGCCGCTTGGGCCTCGTCCTCTTCGGCGCAAGCTGCTGCCGCCTGGGCTTCGTCCTCGAGCGCAGCAGCTCTCGCCGCTCAGGCGTCCCAGGCATCCCAGGCGTCCCAAGCCTCCCAGGCGGCGGCTCAGGCTTCGCAGGCCAGCGTCGCGAGCGTCGCGCAAGCCGCTTCCGGACTCGCGTCGGCGAGCAGCGCCTCCGCCGCCGCCGCCTCGGTCTCGAGCCTTGCCTCGGCGTGAGTCAATCGTGGCTTCCGAGCCGGTCCAAGTTCCCGACGCTGACCTGGCGCACTGCAGGACTGCGAGCTCGGTGTCCGTCCTCGCTTCGAGCACCCTCGACTCGCTCGTCGCATCGGCGACCAGCTCGCCGGCTTCGGGCGCGGCTTCGTCGCCGTCCGCGAGTGTCCCGACGACCGGCACGACCCAGGCCGCGATCCCGGCTGCCGCCGTCGGCGGCAACCTCGACGCGGTCCCGCAGCTCGTCATCGCTATCGGCAACCTCGTCGGTGCCGCCGCGCAGGCCGCCAAGTAAAGCGCACGAACCGTCCACCCCTTTTTTTCCGCCGGTCGTTTCGACCCGACGCGCGTTCTCGCGGCCCTTATACCCCCACCGCTCTCTTTTCGCCCGAACCGTCGCTCCCTGCAGAGCGGCGTGACAAGTAGGCTGAGCTGATACCCAGACTCGTTTTCCCACGTCTCCCTGCGCTGCATCTTCCCCTCGTCCTCGGGTCGAGGGAAACCTTTGCGCGCCTCTCTCCTTTTCTTCACGGAACGCAGGTCGCCTTCCCTTCCCCTTTTTTCTTGTGTTCCCCTGCCCTTTCCGTCGCTGTGCGCTCGCCACTCGAGTCTCTCCCTCTCCCTCCCCCTTTTTTTCTCTTCCGCAGCGCGCATCCGCAACATGTCCTTCTGTAATGCCCGAGACTCGTGATTTATTCGTCAGCCATGTCTCTGGCGTCTGTCTACATCCCCAGCGTGCGGCGTCTGGCGAGACACGAGCGCCAGATTTGCCGCCCATTCGCATGAGTCGCTGAGCGCGGCCGGATGACCTGCGCGGCATCCTTCTTGCTGTACTCAGATCACCTCGTCCCATTAAGGTTATAATGTGTCATGCACATGTGTCGTGTCGAAAAGGAGACGGGAACAAGCATGCCTCACACGGCGGAACTGCAGACCAAAGCGAGGGAAACAAGACATTACATACAGTGCGGTGCGAAGCGCAAAAAGTACGGCAAAGCGTCGCCGCTAGACAGATATACACCGTAAGGGAGTCGATAGATCCGCCGATGGGGCGCTTTTGAGCGAGTGCAGCTGGCGGGAGGAGGGAAACTTGGACGGCAGCTCAACCGCTAGCGGGAACACCGCCTACACATCGAGGTTGACGGGCATCTGCGCACATAGTTGCATATATAGTCAGCTGATGTACCGGAAGCGACATGGGACCAGCCCAGGAAGACTTCTGGAAGAAAAGCGTTCCGAGCCGTCTCTCCGGCGCAAAGTTCCGCCCCAGCAACCACGATCGCGTGGCTTACCTCATCAATCACCGTATTATAAAATTGCTCGAGGTCTCGGAGGACCTGGTGATGCGGCGTAAAGCGGTCAGCAAGTCGGAACAGCGTGGCGGAAGCGGCGAGGTTCGAGAGGCAGATGAGAAGCTCGACGATCGCGCATCCGCGGCATCCCGGGCTCACCTTGATGTCCTCGTTGGTCGTAAAGTTGATGGCAACACCCTTGCGACCGAACCTAGAGGCGCAAGACGTCAGTAACGGCGCGTGGCAAGGAAAGCGAACCCTCGAACGAGTTTTTCAGCCTCACCTTCCGGACCGACCGATGCGGTGGATGTAGTTCTCACGGTTACTCGGCAGGTCGTAGTTGATGACGAGCGACACCTGCTGCACGTCGATGCCGCGGGCCCAGACGTCGGTCGTGATCAAGACGCGCGAGCCGCCGGACCGGAACTCGGACATGATGGCGTCGCGCTCCTTTTGCGGCATCTCGCCGTGCATCGACGAGACGGTAAAGTTGGCTTCGCGCATCTTGTCCGTCAACCAGTCGACCTGTCGGCGGAGACGAGTCAGCACACTTCCAGAGAGGCGACCGCAAAGTGCGAGAGAGAGGGCCTCGGCCTACCTTTCGGCGGGTGTTGCAAAAGATGACGGCCTGGGTGATGGTGAGGGTGTCGTACAGGTCGCAGAGCGTGTCAAACTTGTAGTCCTCCTTCTCGACGGCGACAAAGAACTGCTTGATCCCTTCGAGGGTCAGCTCGTCACGCTTGACGAGGACGCGGACGGGGTCGGTCATAAACTTTGTCGTCATTTCGAGGACGTCGTGCGGGAGCGTCGCCGAGACGACGACGACCTGGGTCTGAGGCGGCAGGTACCGGTAAATGTCGTAGATCTGGTCCATGAAGCCCTTGTTGAGGAGCTCGTCGGCCTCGTCGAGGACGAGCATCTTGATGTTGCGCGTCCGGAGGTGGCGCCGCTTGATCATGTCAAACACGCGGCCGGGCGTGCCCGAGACGATCTGCTGGCCGTGCTCGAGCTTGCGGATGTCTTCGCCAATCGAGGTCCCGCCGATGCACGCGTGGCACGACACGTTCATGTAGTCTGTTGGTGACGCGTCGCTTCACAGTCAACTTTTGCTCTCCTCGTGATGTGTCGCGCTCAGAGAGAGAGCAACAGACGCACCGCCGAGGGCGAGGACGACGCTCTGGATCTGGGTGGCCAACTCGCGCGTCGGCGAGAGGACCAACGCCTGCGAGTCGCGGACCGACGAGTCGATCGACTGGAGCATCGAAATCGAGAAGGTGGCGGTTTTACCCGTGCCGGATTGCGCCTATTCGGGAGTCGCATCAGGGAGTGGCCATCGTCCTGGGGAGGGCAAGAAAACGGACCTGGGCAATGACATCGCGACCCTTGATGACGGGAGCGATAGCACGCTGTTGGATCGCCGAGGGCTTCTCGAAGCCTGTATGAGAAGAACCGCGTCAGCGTGGGACTGCATCGAGCGAGCGAGGAGGGCGGTTTCGTACCGTAGGCATAGATACCCCGGAGGAGGTCCTCCTTCAAACCGAGCTCGTCGAAGGTCGAGGCCTGCGTGTGATGGCATGTCAGCGGCTCGGGGTGTCGTCGTAGGAGCTATGGTCCTGACTCGGACTGACGACTTTGATCGACTCGGACGTCTCAAAGACGAGTTTGCTGTCGCGGGCGGTATCGATCTGTGGGGGCGCGGGGTCAGGGTCTCTGATCGGCTTCCTTACGTGAGTATCTGTAAGAGCGTGGCAGAGCTGTCGAGCGGCGAGAAAGGCAGGAGCAGCAGTCGGCGAACTGATGGCGCCGAGCGAGCGAAGTGAACTGGATCGGGGGGCCTAGAGCGCATCGCAGTACGAGGCGAGGTGGAGACTCACCGACATGGCTCTGAATCTCGCTGAGTCCAAGTCTCGGTGTAGAGCGAGAGAGCAACGGACAGGACGACAGAGAGAGCGAACTCGGGTGACTTTCGCAACTTGTCCTCCGCCCTCTCTCGACTCCTCTCGCGACGCTCGACGGGGACCAGATGGCCTCTTCCGTGATTGAAGATGCGCGCGGTCTCGCAGAAGACGCCGACCTGTTTGAGCGGTCGCTGTCCGAGTTGTTGTCGTCGTTGCAGCAACCCGCGTTGCCGCACAGGGACAGGCTCGCCACCTCGCACAGGGCCAGCGACCTCGTCAACAGGATCGTCGGCAGGTCAGCCGCGCTCAGGGTCGCCCTCGACCCCGACAACCAAGACAGGCACCGCGAGATGGACGCCCTCGCCGGCGACCCGAACCAACCGGGAGCCGACCTCGCAGAGTTCTACCAGAGGCTCGCCAAAGTCAAAGACTACCACAGAAAGTACCCCTCGGCTCAGAACGTCACAGTCGGACTCGACCGCCCCGTCGACTTTGCCGCCCTCGAGAACGGCGACCCCGAGTGGCTCGACAAAAGGTTCACCGGAGACGAAGGCCTCGGCCGCTACCTCGACCTCCACGAACTCCACGACAACTGGAACAACCTCGCCCCGCCGTCCGCGAGCGGCCAAGCGAGCGCCGGAGGGTGGAAGCGCTACTCGTACTTGCAGTACCTCGCCGCCTTGACCGACTTTAACCTCTCGCGCCAACTGAAATCGTCGCCGGCGTACGCGTCCTACTTGACCGACCTCCTCGCGTACCTGTCGGGCTTTTACGAGCGCGTCTTCCCGCTCGGCGACCTCGACGAGGTCCTCCAGGCCGCCGACACCGACTTTGCGCAGCGGTGGGAGGCAGGAACCGTGCCCGGCTGGGCACCGCAGCAATCGACCTCCGGCGGTGCGGGAGAAGAGAATGGCATAGCGGAAGGGTCGAGGAAGGAAGCCAGCGAAGGGATCTGGTGCGCAGCGTGTAAGTTGGGACCTCCATTCCCCCGTCAATCGCCTTTTTCACCCAAAGGAACTGACTCACGTCTCGAATCGTCATAGGCCAGAAATCGTTCGCCAAGGACTCGGTCTATCAGGCGCACTTGACCGGCAAGAAGCACGTCAAGGCCGCCGCGAAACTCGCCGCCGACTCGTCTTCCGCTTCCGCTTCCCCGTCCGCCGCCGCCACCGCCGCCGCTTCCACTTCCTCACCCGCGCCGGGCACCGCTCCCGATCTGGCCGCCCTCCGACGACAAAAGGACCGCGCGATCGCGCTGAAAGAGTCGCTCATCGCGAGCCTCGTCTCGTCGAGTTCGACACCACCCGGTCCGCTCGCGCAAATCCTGACCGACACCCTCGCCAACACGGAACGCCGTGCCGCCTTGACTGACAAGGAACGCGCCGCCGAGATCGAGGAGCTCGAGGCGCGCGAGGCGGCGGAAGCGGCCGCTGCCGCTGCCGCCGCGTCGGCGAGGAACGGCCGGAGTGGCGAGAGCGGCGGGGCGAACGGGGCAGCGGGCGACGACGACGAAGAAGACGAAGCGAGGATCTACAACCCGCTCAAGCTGCCGCTCGGTTGGGACGGGAAACCGATCCCGTACTGGCTGTACAAGCTGCACGGGCTCGGAACCGAGTACAAGTGCGAGATCTGCTCCGACTATGTCTACCAGGGGCGGTGAGTCGCGCTCCGCCTGCGTACTTTTACGGGTCGAGCGATGAACTGATGTCCCCTTCGCTCGGCAGGAAAAACTTTGAGCGGCATTTCCAGGAGTCGCGGCACGCGTTCGGCATGCGCGCGCTCGGCCTTCCGAACACCAAGCACTTCCACGAGATCACCAAGATCGAAGACGCTATTGCCCGTGCGTGCCGTTTCACCCCAGCCTCAGGCTTGGAGTGACAATATCCGTGAGCGGCTTCGCTGACGCTTCGCTGCGAAATGCTTCATGCCGCACAGTCGCAGAGAAGCTCAAGCAGGAGGGCCGCGCCGAGCTGTCGCACGCTGAAACGACCGAGGAGCTCGAGGACGACGAGGGCAACGTGTACAACCGCAAGACGTACGAGGACCTGAAGCGCCAGGGTCTCGTCTAGACTCGCGCGCGTGCGGTTCCTTCGTCAGAGTCTCGGTCCTTGCAGCGCAGTCTCTGTTGTACTCGTTCAGCACATTTCCCGATGCGATTCTCTGAGAGCGCCGTGCGAGCCCGACCGGAATGAAAGCAAGGATTACAACAAAGGGAAGTACGTCGGAACAAGGTCGGAATCGCGGTATCAACAGTAGCGATCGCTACGGGGAGGAATGCCGATCGGAATGTCAGCTCTCGTGCGCGCAACGCAGTCGACAAGAAACTGGCGCGCAGGACTCACCTCTTCAGCTTCATGCGGCGGTCCAGCATCGCCTCGGCTAGTTTGCCGTCCTTGCGAGCCTTCTTCAAGGCGCGCGCGTCGTCGGCCGTACCGACTGCATCGGCGCCTCGCGCATGGTGGTGGTACTTCGAGCTGTTTGATCGAGACGAGTGTCAGCGGTAACGAGCCTGGACCCTGCACAACCCGAGGAGGGACTTACATGGCGTCGACCTCGGCGCCGGCCAAGTCGGTCACGACGGTGTAGCCCGCGTCGGGCTTGGTCTTGATCCCGTTCCGCTCGTTGTACTGCTTCTTGGCCTTGACGACAAACTCGCCCTGCATCATGATCTTCCACCGTTCCGTGTCGCCCTCCTTGTCCTCGTCGGCGCGGAGTTCGACCTTGCCTCCCGCAACGACGTCGACCGAGAGGTACTTGCCGTACGCGCTCTTGATGACCATCCGTCCGGACCGGGGCGCCTCTCCCTCGACAGCCTCGAGCGTCCATTCCTCCTGCATCCCTCGCGCTTCCCGTTCCGCAGAGACCCGGCCTAGTTCGTCCGAAGCGAGGAACTTGCCCATGCCGCTCCTGAAAGTGACCTTGTCGTTCGTATCGGGGATCCGGGCGCAGACCCAGACGTGGTGAACGTCAGTCGGTTCCGGGTTCTCGTCCTGCATCGCCGCCAGAGCCGGGTCGGACGCGTCGACGAGGGCTTCGAGCTCTTCGGCATCGAGGTGAGCGAGGTGACTCGGTGTGGCTTGCGAGGTGGAGGCGGTCGGGCCAGCAGCAGCGGCGGCGAGAGCAGGAGTGGAAGACGAGGCAGTCGGGAGGGCGAACGGGTACACCTTGGCCGTCGTCGGGTTGGTCGCGACGCAGACCGCCGGCGTGACGGCCGTCGCTGGCAGAGTCAGGTACGACGGACCCAAGAGCAGGGCGGGCGAGGGAGCCTGAACCCAACCTTCGAGGTGAGCGTCCGGGTCATCGCGAGTCGTCGGCCCTGAGCCGCCCGCGTCGGACGACTTGGACTTGGACTTGGACTTTTTCTTGACCTTCTCGCCCTTAAAGTGCAGTCCCATGGCGATGGAGTGGGCGTAAGAGAGTCGCCCTTGGCAACTTTGCATCGCTTTCACGCGGAAAAACTCGCCACGTCACCGACGCCCCTTCTCCGTGAAACGTGGACAAGAACGAGTTGCAGTGCAGCAAATGAGAAGACAATCAACACGGAGAAAGGAAGAGGGGCGGCCGATCGAGGGGAAAACAGGGGAGGGACGGACAGAGCCCTATTGGGCGACGGGGCAGCGCGATAAACAGGGCTTGCCCGGGCCGCTGAGCGGATAAGTGAGCGGGCGGTCGAGGTCGATAGAGGCTATGACAGAGGAATGACGAGTGAGTCGTCCCACGGGTGGCGTACGATGGCGTCATACAGGCTGGCCGGGATCGCTCCGATGAACTGCACGACGAGCGGGACAATCTCGCGCGACCGGAGCGGCGGGAACGTCCGCAAGAGCTTCATGGGACTGTTGAAAGGTGTCAGCGACTGGTGATCTTCTCTGTCATAGGAATCATGCAGCTTGCGGAGGTTGAAGGAATTGCCGCCGAGCGCAGACTCACGCTTTACTCTGCAGCAGATCGCCCCGCATCCCGTGCAGTTGCGCGACAACGCAGAGCACATTAAGTCCCGGTCCCCATGCGAGTAGGAAATCCCACAGCTCGAGGACCTCTCGCAGGGGTGGAATCGCAGCCGAGAAAGTGAGCGCGGGAGGGAAAGCGTAGATCTCGGCAGTCAAGTTGAACCGAATGAGGTGACTGTACAGTTCCGGATCGAGGCATTCGAGACAGCGATCGACGAGCTGTACGTCTCGCAGGGCAGGACGTAGGGGGCGGCGGCAGGGTAAGCTTCGCTTCCCCGAGCGCATCAGCTCGCCTGCGTCGGCTGACCGGGAACATACCTGTAGGCCGTCGTGCACGCCGACGAGTGTAGGCCGGACGTAGCGAGGAACTCGAGATTCGATGAAAGCAGTGAAGCAGGCGAAGGCTTCGAGCTGACTGGGCATGACGTATAAAAATGGCGCAGCGAGGACGTTCAGCCCCTGAACATAGGGGACATGCGGGTCGTCGGCCAACGCTGAGTGAGTCTGAGCTGCCGAGTCTGTGATGGACTGCGGGTTCAGAAATTTCGGAGCCACTGCGGCTAGAACAGAGGCGAGAAGGCGGACCGAGTTGCCTCCAGACGAATGCTTCGAGGCACCGGACTAGCTTTTCTTCCCCGACTTTGTCAAGGAACTCCTGATCAGTGGCGAGCGTACGGAAACTATCGTTCCGGATCTTGTTGTACATGGGCGACGGTTCGCGAGAACTGAGAGAAGCAGAGGGGACAGTCAGTCGTCGCGGGGATCTTTCCCCTCATCGTCGCAGGCAAATGCTCACATGAGTTCTTGGTACGCATTTGCATCTAACAGAGGGTGCAGCGTCCCTGTGGCCGCTTCGTCCGCCGTGAGGACGTGCAGTCGGAGCAGGAGCCTCCAAATCCGAGGCCGCAGCAGTTGGCCCTCGTGCCCGCCGGGTAGGTTCTCGAGCAGCAGTAGCTGCCGCAAAGAGTGATCGATTCAGTACAGTCGCCACAGGGAGTCCTGGTCAGCGTCAGAAGGGTGCCCACCTGGCGAAGTTGAGCGAGTCGAGCCGTCGCATCCAGACCCGTCTCGGGGTCAGCGTCAAGGAGCGCGAGGTACTTTTGGGCAAGCAGAGATAGCCCGAGTAGCTCGTCTGTGCCTGTCTGAACCATAGCCGAGCCAGTATAGCCGTGTAGTCAGTCACGGCAAAGGCCAACTTGATGTCGACGGTTGACATGTCACCCTTTACGCTGCTTCTCTTTACAGCTCGCTAGGAAGCCCGGCACGCGCATCAGTGCGGCTGAGGATGCTGGATGTCTGTGCAGGAGGAGCCTCGCAGTTCCCCGTGTCCAGCTTGTAAGCGAACCTGCACTTCCCCCGCTCATGTCGCCGGCAAGTGACTGATCTCTTTACACCACGCGACCAGGCCGCGAGCACGTTTCCGACGCGACGAGTAGCTCTCGACAATACGCCTGCACGACGTGTGGCTCGGCCGAGGCATCAAGGGCCGATGCGGAAGGCGCCGGTGTCGGAAAGGAATCAGCTTGGTCTACCACGCGGCCTCAGGACGTTCAGCAATGGCCAGAGCCGGTGCAGCTCGTACCCGGCGTCGAGGGCGCAATCCGGCTCGAACCGAAATGCGAGCCGAATGGAAGAATCATCGCTCTCGAAAGCCAGGCCATGACATCGCGAGACGGCTGTGAGTCTTTCCGTCTCTGCTCCGGAACGGACTGTTCATGACTGACATCGTCTCTCCGGCAGCTTTACGACTCGTTGCAGCTCCTGGAAGAACGCGACTAGCCTATCCCGCCACAATCGACTTGCAGGACGAGGAGGAAGAACGCGATCTCGTCGGCGACCCAGTCAAGCTGGAGCTCGACGGCCAGCTCCTGCACTCCTTGGTATATGACCCCGTGCAGCAAGTCGTCTTGTGTTCACGCTAGCTGACTTTACGCCCTTGAACAGCACGCCGCTTTGCCATCTGATCCCGTTCATCCAGCGGTCTTCTTGAATGCCAGTCTGCGTGAACGACCGACCGCCGGGTCGTCCCGGATCATCTCGACTCCCGAGCCAAGCGAAGCCAATCACGGCAACCTGTGTTCCTCCGCGTACTTTCGAAGGAAGGAGGAAGGCGATCTCGTGTGCGGCACCGTGTGGCGCCGCGCTGCTGAAGACGGCAGGCGTCCCACGGCAGTTGGCTGGGGCAGCTTTGCTCCACTGCCGATTTCCGATCGTCCGCGGAACAACAAGGGAAAAGGGAGAGCGACGGACGGATCGCTCGGTTCCGACTCGTCGCCCGATACCGCTTTCTGCGCGGCGCCGACCCCTCTCTTCGGCACTTCAGCGCCCATTCACCAGCTGCAATTGGCCCCTCTCGACGAAGCATCGCACATGCTGCTCGCCTGTCGCTCGCGCACGTCTCTCGACCTTTTGCATCTCGACGCGGGTTCGGACCCCACGGGACCGACCGTTCTCAACCAATTCCAGTACTCGGCGAGAGTCCTCAACAGTCGGCCAATAGCCGACATCTCGCTCGGCGGCATCTCTGCTGGCTACGGTAAACCTGGATCAGGGCTGGTTGTCGACACGGAAGGCAGCCTCTTCGGCTTCGGACTTGACCGTCTCGCCCCGAACCGGGCGGTAGTCTCACCATGGCTGTCGTCCCAGCCCGAGATGTTCCGCTTACGACGACGACGCAAGAAAGGTGCAGGGTACTCAAGCGGAATGGCACGTGTTTCTTGGGGAGGCCTGCGTGGGACGGACGCCGTGGTCGCGATGGAGGACGAGGTCTTGCTGTATGACCTACGCGTGAGTCTGAACGCGCACAGGGATCCGTCAAGATGCGTTGATTGACGTCTCTGCGCAGTCCCCGACGAGCTCGACCGTGCTTATCGACGAGGAACTCCTCACCGCCCACTCGCCGTTCAACTCGCCTGGCCCCGCTCGCGTCACGTCTTTGCTGTCCCGCTCGCCATCTCATCCCACTTTGGCGAGTGCATCTCCGACAGCGATACATGTCGTCTGTACCACGCGCGACGTGGTCTGGATCGACGAGCGCATGCCCGGGCGCGACGTGTTGCGGTGGGGCCACGGCCGCGTCGGAATCGAAGGAAAAGGCAGCGATCGGACTCTCCGACTGCATGAGCTTTCGCCGACGGTCTCGCACGACACAGGGCCCGAGGTCGTCCAGCGCATCGCGCTCACGTCGAGGCTTCATCCGCGCGTCGACATTTTCACCACTGGTCTCGGCCCGACAACTGCGCCGCGGTCTCTCCTCGATCCCTATACGCTCACTCTCCCCCCCTTGAGTTGGCGCGATACACCCATGAATCCGCATGCCGGAATCTCATTCATCTCGATCACTCCGACCGAGTCACCTGCGCTTAGAGTGAGCGACTCGCCGGCACCGGCAAGCGACGCGTCGTCGACGGCGGATGCAGGAGTCGGGCTCGATGGACTGGAGCATGGCGCTGCAGATGGCACCGACGATGGTATCGCCCGGCAGCCGTGTATCCGCTTGCTATCGCTCGGGGCGCGCGGCGATCTGCTCGAATGCGATCTGGTCCAAGGTCACCACGCCAGAACATACGCCAACCGAGATGCTCCGGGGCCGGTGGCAGAACAGGACGCGCAAAGCGAAAAGGGGTTCGCGCAGTCTCTACCCTCCGCGCTCGTCGGCCGCACGGCATTGCAGGCCCGCCATAAGAAGCTCGGCTGCGCGAATCTCGTCCGCGCTATCCGTAACGACATACGCGCATACGATGGGCTAGATGGGCGCCCAAGTGAACGTGACTCGTCGGATGCAGCCCCGCCGGACTTTGCCAAGTTCACCGCGGAGGCCGCCGAGGAGAGGCGGGACGTCGGTGCTGTGACCAGGTGGGCATAACTCCCGCACGTCACCTTTGCGTGTGCAACCAACTGACTGACGCAAAATATGCAGCCTCGAGTTGGCCCTCTTGATCGAGAAGGAGCGCCGCGAGGGAGATGCGGCCGTTTCAGCTCTGCCTCGACAACCGTTTCCCTTTTCAGCACCGCCGTCCTCAATCGGGGCAGCGAGTCATTCGTCCTCGCGTCCTCATGCACCCGCACTCATCAGCCTCGAATCGAAGGATCCGGCCACACATTTCGACGCTGCGATCACGGCCTGTACGGCGGGTGTCCGCGCGTCAGCAGGCCGACCCGACCAAGTGCCATGGTCAGGCGCCACCGAGATCCTGCTTCCCCGGGCAGTGGAGCCTGATGAACCGACTTCTGCGCCGAACCAGCCTCAGCCGATCGATCAGGACCCGCCGTCGCTACATTTTGCCTACCTGCGCCCAGTCGAAGGCGACAGCGACGCGGAGGACGAAAACGACGAGCATAGCTTCTTGAAGCAGCAGCGGCGCAAGCACAGACGTCGGAAAGGTCCGCGACCTTCTCTGGAACACTACGGCACTCGCCTCCTTCTCGCCGAGTGGCACATCGGAGCGGATCCTCGCTCTTACGCGTGGCACAACCCGTACGAGGGCGAGAAGAACAAGGCCGCGTTGCACAGCTCCTCGCAAGTCGCGACAAGTCGCAAAACGCGCAAGAAGCGCGATGGGACCGCCGCCGTCGTCTCGTTCGACACGTCCTCGCAGTCCTTGCCGTCCAGCTTCTCGCCGGCTTTCCCGCCGTCCTCCCCCTTCCCCGCTTCGTCGCAGACGTACTTTCCGCCCTTGGCGCCTCCTCCGAGTACGCCGGCCCGACCGAGGTCGCGGTTCGAGCCACAATTGCCTCCGATGTCGTCTCAAGACTGGACTCAGGTCGCCGCGACTCAGCCTGCGATCGCCGTCACGGCACCTGTCGACTCGCCGGCGCCGGCGCAGCCACCGTTCGCGGGAGCGGCGTCTCAGACTGTCCCCGGCGCCTTCGGATCGCGGTTGTCCGCGGGCGCTCCCGGCGGCAAGGACAAGAAGAAGGGCAAAAAACGAGTGTCTGGATTCTAGCGCGCCGCTCTCGCTCTTGTCCTGTCAAGTAGCTTTTTCTCGGATCGTCGCCTGCTGGAACGGCATATGGAGTGCGAAAGAAAAGTCGACCGGCCTCCGTCATTTGCCGACTTTCGCGAACGCGATCAGGGAAACCTGCGCGACTGCTTGTCATCGCGAGCGTGGCTTGTCAAGTGTACCCGGCTTGCGCATCACACTCGTCGACAGCTCAGAGCCTGCTACGCCGGCATTGGGCGTTCTAGGCGGACGAAAGCGACTGGATGGCGGCCGTAGCCGGCGACCCGCGGTTAACGCCGTCGAGCCCGACGTCGACCGCGACGCCCCCTCGAAGCAGGACAGACGAGTTCCTGTACGAGAATCGCAACACAGCGGCTGCGCTCGTCGCCTCGTTCTGCTCGACCGTAGCCGGCTTCCCTCTTGATAGCGTCAAGTGAGTCTCGCGGACTGGAGCAAGACTCCCGCATTTGCGGCGTGGCAGCGTTACGACGGCCTGTTTCGCTGGGACGTTCCGCTGTGCCACGCGGACTGGCAGGAGCTTGCGCGTGTAGAGGCGCTCGAATTGACGCTTGGCACTCTTGCAGATCGCGGTTGCAGGTGAAACGGTACAGCTCCGTCCTCGACTGCGCCAGGAGTACATACGCGCAAGAGGGCATCCGAGGATTCTTCCGTGGTGGTCCGTCGGCGATATAAGCTGGTCGGGGAAGGGCGGCAGTCTGGTGTTGACGTTCTCTCGCCGCAGTAACGATCCCGCTCGTCACCATCACGCTCGTCCGGACGACATCTTTCAGCATCTACACCTGGTCCAAAGACGAACTCCTGCGACGGAGATGGCTCACCGGCGAGACGGTACCGTCAACAGCGGGAGCCGGCTTTCTCGGCGGCGCGGCATCCGGACTCTTGCTGAGCGTCGGGACCAGCGCCTTCGAGTACACCAAAATCAAGCTGCAGCTTGAATATCTTATCGCGTGCGTTCCCTTGCAGCGGGCGCTTCAACCCTTCATGATGTGCAGGCAGGCTGACCGGACCGGACCGCGCCTACAGAATGAAGAAGGGAGTCCCCTATGAGCCTCGAGGGACCGTACAAGGTTTCCTCGACCTGTACCGATCCGGTGGATTCCGCGGCTTGTATACCGGCTTCCGATTACACGCCCTCCGAGATACGCTCGTGAGTATCCTGTAGCGGTCTCGCCACTTCCTGAGTGGTTCTCTGACCGATCGATCGTCGCACGCAGGGCACTGGACTCTACTTCGGCATGTACGATAGCGCACAGCACATCATCCACCGGTCCCACGCCGACCTCTTTGAGAACGTCCCGACAGCCTTGACGACCTTCATTTCGGGTTCCGTCGGTCAGTCCAGCCCGCGCGCTTAGCTTGCGCTTTCTTGCGGTCGGCTTTGCTGACAGTTTCGCTTACAGCCGGAGTGTCGAGTTGGGCTCTCATCTACCCAGTCGATCTCGTGAAGGCCAAAGTTCAGCGGAACGCACTCGCCGATGCCCCGTACGAGCGGCCCCTCGACATCTTCCGACGGCTTTCCGCGGGCGGGGTGACCAAGCTGTACCGTGGTCTCGGAATCTCGGCCGTTAGGAGCGTTTTCACGCACGGCTGCATGTGGAGTATCCTCGAGCAGACCCGCGGCGTTATCATCCGAAAAGCCGGCCCTCCCGACGCAAGAATAGACTAGACGTTTCCCTCGCAGCTATACCCTCCTCTTGCCGCTCCTTCGCATTCAACAGTATATCTTTTAACTTTGCTTGTACAACAACACTATATCCCATCTATACGGCTTGGGCCCGCCCCGTTTGGCTGCATCCTGCCTGCTGGATCCTTACAACCGCGCTCACGAATGAGAGATGTCGGCTAGTGTCTGCGTGAACTTGATTGAGCCTCCGCCAAGACACCAGTCTCCGCGATACAGCGCGACTGTCTGCCCAGGAGAGACGCCGACTAGCGGCTCGTCGAGCTGAATTTGGAGAGCGCCGTTGCCGTTCCTGCTAATTTGCCACGCTCTTCAGCTCTCGGACCGGCGAGTTTGCTCAATCTCGCCACTCACCTCTGTACAACTCTGCAGGAAGATAGCGCGCCCGCCGGCAAGGAACGGATTTGAGCTTCGGCTTGAAACCCATCCGGCGAGGCGATTTCGGGCGGCGGATGTGACGGAGAGGTCCAGACAAAATCCGATGACGACAGCGATGTGCAGCGAAGCACCGGAGACCTGAAGGCCAGGAGAAGGTCAGAACTGCGAAGAGAGACATCGGGAGGTGGTCGTGCGCGACTTGCGATTTCGGGACGACAATAATGGTGTTTCGCTCTGCGTCCTTCTTGCCAACGAAGACAGCCTCGGGGAGTCCGCTGATGCGAGCGCGCTCGCCGACGGTATACTTCCACAAGCCGTCGTGCCGGCCGACAACTTTGCCGGCGTCGTTGACGATGTCCCCCGGCGACGGCGGAAGGTACGAATCTGCAACGCCTCGGGTTAACGAACAGCGCGAGTCTCCACAGCTGCAGCGACGTACCGAGAAAGCCGCTGAAGCCTTTCCGGACGCCGACGAAGCAGATGCCCATACTGTCCTTCTTTTCGCCTGTGTGCATGCCCCACTCCTTGGCGAGATCTCGGACGGCGTCCTTCGAGGTAAAGTCGCCGAGCGGGAAGAGCGTTCGTTCGAGAGCGCCGATGGGCGAGGTCGACAGGTAATGCGACTGGTCTTTACGGATGTTGGCGCCGCGGTAGAGTGCTGGGCGTGAAGGATCAAGCGCGCTTGGGCGGAGGCGAGCGTAGTGGCCGGTGGCGATCCACGCGTCCGGGCTGCGTGAAAGGAGTCGTTCTGGCAGGATCCGGAACTTGATGTGCCTGCAAGACATTCCCTTGTATCAGGCTCCGGTCTGCTCCGGTCTGCTGTACTCGCGCCGGCGGAAAGGAGCCGGTCGACGTCGACTGAAATGGAGAAAGAAAAAAGGCGCACTGGTTGCAGGTGACATCAGGGTTCGGAGTTACGCCCGCCGCCCACTCTTCCAGAGCCGGTTCAAAGACGTTCGTCCAGTACTCCCTCGAGAGGTCCACGAGTTCGGGCTTGACGTTCCCGAGGTGTTCTCGACAGATCCGCTCGACGTCGTCCCAGTCCCGTTCCCACTCGCAACCGCCCGATCCGGATTGTTCGTCGAGCGTGTCCCAATTCCGCATGAAGATCGGTTTGACGTCGTAGCCCTGTTCCAGGAGGAGGCGAGCTGCAACGCTGCTGTCGACGCCGCCCGACATGCACGCAAAGACGGTCGTTCCCTTTGACGGTGGTCCCCACGAGCCTCTAGAGAGCTCGCTGCTCATCCCGTGCTGCTGCGAGACGTGTCTGAGCCGTGTGATAGACCCTGGCAGCCTGTGGCGTCGAGCGAAGCGAAGAAGGCGAGGCGCGACAAGCGACGTCATGCCAGCGGGCCGTCCTTTGGAGAGCGGCCTAGTGAGCAACGCGTATGCAAGAATGCTCGAACAGGGCCAGCTTGGCTGTGTGACCTCGCGTCGTGGCGCTGACGGAGGCGAAAAGACGAACGTCACGATCACGCTCATCTTTTGCTCGACGTCTGTACCTCACGCTTTCCGTTACGAGCCAGGTTGAAGCTCGTCTCCTTGCTCGTTGACTGCTCGTGTTGGTCGTGTCTCGGACCGCCGTAACGAAATCGCGGATCCGCCGACTGCCTCTCGTCTCGAAGGAACCGATGAGATGACCGTAGGGAACGGCGAAGGACCGCCGAGCAAGAAAAGGTGAGGACATCCGGCTGCATACCCAACGAGACGCACTGACGCCTGCGCCGCTGCAGGAAATTGCCGGCCCTCGACGATTCGTTCGATGCGCCGAGTACGGCGGCCGGCATTTCGATGCACCGCAGCCACTCTGGCTGACGTTCTCTAGCCTCTCTAGGAAGACAAAACGACTCTCCAGATCTACATCAAGGAAGGAAGCGGGCTGCACCGTACGTCCGAGGGCGATGGGCCTCTCACGTTTATCTCGAATGTGAGCCGTCTTGCCTCGATCCCGCCCAACCGAAGGGGGCAGAGTCGGGCTGACACGGCCGCTCGCGCAGTGAAGCCGTCTAAAGGCCTATCAAAGGCTCTCTCGGGGGCTTACGACCTTGCTAGGGATTCAATGTTGCCGGACGGTCCGAGCATCCATTCCCTGCTGGCTGCACCGTCGCCAGAAAATACCGACCCGTCAGAATCTCGCTTGGCTCGCAAACTTGAGCAAGACACGCAGGACGCTGCGCTCCACGTCTCGCTGTCGCGACCGCTCATGCTGTTGACGAACCAGCGCGGCGATCTGCAAAGAGCCGTTTCTCGAGTTGCTGCTCAGACTCGACCGTGAGTATCGCGCTTCCCTCTGCACGCACTGAGCATCGAGTATTGACCAGGCTTCAACAGCTTCCCCGCGCGTTACGCTTCGTTCGGAGTTCTGGAGAACGACGAAAAGACCCGCCGGTTCCTCGGCGCAGAAATAGCTCAAGGGTATCAAGAGGTGCTGCATTCCGCTCTCAGCATTTCCGAGAGCACGTGAATGACCTGACTGTCCTTTCGATGATAGCTCGCCGCCGTTGTCAAAAGGTTGGATGAGCAGCTCGTTGCGCTCCGGCTGCCGGCCTACTATGACGAGCCCCGCTTTCACACGTCTATCGCCTGGACGACCGCGACATCGGCGACCACGCAGCGCGACGATGGCTTGCTCCCTTTCGCGAGAGAGCTGCTCGACGAGCTCGAGACGAAGATCGGACCTTCACTCCGAAAGGAAGGCGAGGTGTGGGTCGGCGATCTCTGCGTCAAAATCGGCAAGGATGTCACGCGGTATAGACTAGCTGGCTGAGTGATGTAACGAAGTTGCAAAGACGTGGACGAAGGGTATTCGAGGTCTCGGGTATATGCGGTTGCGATGCGGGAAGAAGTGGGTTGGTTTCAGATCTCGGCGATCCGGGTCAGCCATTTGGAAACGATCGTTTGGCCATGCTGCAATGCATCAAGCAAGGATCAGTCGCGGGATAGGCGGGCGATAACGCAGAAGCAGCCCACCTCGAGGTTGAGTACCCTGATGCGCTCGTTCGGAAGGTGAGCGTTGTCGCTGCTTGTCCCGATCGGGAAGTGGACGGCAACAGCGCCAAACTCTTGCTCAAGGAATGGGAGCGAAGGGACCGAGCCTCCCTCACGGATGAAGAGCGGGTCGAGGTGCCACTGCGCTGAGATGCTCTTCGCCATAGCTTGCGCGTACGGACTTTCAAGGTCGCCGAGCCACTGCGCAGCAGAAGTGTCAGTAGATGCTGCGACTACCTGTCAAGAAATGCTGCATACCCAGTCGGCCGTTTGTGTGATGTCGATCTGCGTGATCACCAAACGGTCAGGCACAACCAGCGGGGAAGCGAACGGAGGACTAACGGTGAGCTTGTTCTCGGTCCGGAGCGTCGCGAACGCCGCCTCCAAGTGCTTCGTGAGCTTGTCGATCATGGCTTCTAGGGATTGATCGGGAACAATGCGGACTGAGACCGCGGCCGACGCAGCACTGGGAATGAGGGACTTTTGCGCGGGACCGACGACCTCGACCTTGTGCACCGACAGAGCAGGTTGTCGCCACCTATAAGCACTGCATCAGGTCACCCTGCACCTTGCCAAGGCGTAAGAGGCTAGACACACCGAGTGATAAGTGACTGAACGGGGTCGGAGATGATCGACCCGCTCGTCAGCTTCTTGAGCGTGTCGGCTCTGTGAGCGTGGCAAGTGAGTCGGTGGGCTCCACTCGGCGAAAGAGCATCCAGACAAACCCTTGGCAGCGCTGCACGATCGTCTCGTACAGCAGTTTCTCCTGAGACGTCAACTTGCGAACGTCAGCGAGGAAGCCGGGGATTTGCACCGAGCCGTCCGGCGCGGTAAGGCTCGCGATGACGCGAACGAGATCCGTCAAGGGCTCCGAAGTAGCGCCGCCCCAGATGCCGCTGTGCAGGTTCTCCCGGCTGGACTGGACCTTGAGCGTCGCGTGGATAACGCCTCGCAGTCCGAAGGTGAGACAAGGCCAGTCCTCGCCGATCCAGTACGAATTACTGACGAGGACGACGTCGATATCGCCGATGATGTCCTGGATGACGAGCCGTAGATCAGCATGCGTCCTTGTCAGCGTCAACAGCCCGTACGTACACGATGGCTTCTGATGGCTTCTTGAAAGCCGGCGCTCCCCGTCTCTTCTTCGCCCTCTATTGTCATGACGAGGTCCACTTCAAGCTCCTGGCGCCGGCGCAGGTCCGAAGCGGCGGCGGCAACCGCCAAGATCGGTCCTTTATTGTCGGTCACGCCACGGCCGTAGAGCCATCCATTCTGCCCGGACATCTTCCACGGATCGTGCGTCCACCGTTCAGATGCTGTCGCAGAGACGACGTCGTAGTGACCGTAGTATAGTACGCGTTTCCGCCGTCGCGGCGTGTCCGGCCGCGGCGGTGCATTGGCCTTGAAGGTAGCAAGAACGATTGGGTTCCGCTCCGCCGCTCCAGGAAGCTGCACACACGTACGAGCTGATGAGCTCTCTTGCTCATTTCCACATAACATCAGGAAACGTGAGACAGCGCACCAAATGCGTCTCGGCGCCCATCTCCCGGAAGACCCGTTTGAGGTAAAGAGCGCCTTGCCGGCATTCTTCGCGGTGCTCGGTGTCGGCGATTGTTCGATAGGAGACAAATTTGGCGAGAGTATGGAACAGCTCGCCTGCACGAAAGACACGTGAGCTCCGGCTGTCGCGCTGACGCGACCACGACCGAAACTCACCTTGAAAACCTCGATCAAGCGGAGACAGGGGCGACGTGACGTCTTCGTCCCGCACATCCCAGATCTGCAAAGCATCCTTTGTGAGCTTTATCCTTCTGACGGCGCCGCTGAAAGGGGGCGGACCTTGACCGTGGCGTCGTTCCCGCCCGTGAGGAGCCAGCCTTGCGTTCGACTCCGCCGGAGCGTTCGAACGTCCGACGCGAGAACGATGTTGTCATGCGCCTTCCACTCACCCGCGAGACGAAATGTCCGCAGGTCCCACCGCTGCACGGAGCCGTTCGCCGAACTCGAGAACAAGGACGACGCAATGACGCTGAGAGCCAAGATGTCGTGCTAGGTTGAAGTATAGACGCATCAGGTCGGTCAGTCTCAGCACGGGTTTGACAGGACACGTACCTTATGCGGCCTCAAGATTCGGACGCAGGTCAAGCTGTCGAGATCCCACACCTGGCAAATCGCATGTCAGCCCCGAACGCATCTCGCTCGCTTTCGGCTCGTGCTAAACTAACCTTGATCACGCCGCCCTGATGACCCGCAAAGAGCGTATTGTCGCGAGCCGCGAAAGCGAGGACCGCGTCGTATTCGGACTCGAGCGTTGACAACAGGCTGAGAGCGTCAACGCCAGGACGCCAGATGTTCACCGTTTCGTCGCCAGCTGCACGAGGTTGGGGGTGAGCCCCCTACTCAAGCGTCTGTCGAGATGGAGACGTGACGTACAGCCCGAGACGAGAACAGTTTGCTCGTTGCACTTGGCGAGACTCAGGCAATACTGTCGATAGGGCACGAGTCAGACCCGACCTGCCGAAACTCGCAGTAAAAGTACGAGACTCACGACGTAACCATTATGGGCGAATGGAGCGATACATTCGGCCTGGAACTGCAGTTCGACGCTGTTTGGTTCAAACTGTGTCCTTATCGGACCGGCCTCCTGGGCGTGCGCGATCGGAGGCGAAGTTTTGGGGGCACTGCCGACAGGAGAGCTGGCAAGAGGAGTTGCTGCGTTGCTGGTATTCAAGCTATGCCGGCCCGACGACGAAGCGCTCAGGCCAATGCGAGTACGTGCGCGGTCCGCTTCCGTCAGCGAGTCGAAGAAACGGTTCGGCGTCTTGAAGATTGGCGGAGAATGAGGCGAGCCAGACACAGGGGACATGCGTCCGCCGTGCGAGACCGGGGCGACATCTTCGGCTGAGAGCTGAAACGGCGGCGGCAAATCGATCCACTGCGCATCTCCGGTACTGGGTCAAATGCTGCACCCGATCGAGCACGACAAGTCCCACTCACCTGTATACTCGTGTCCTGACAGCCGGCGTAGAGTCGTCCGGCCGGTTTTCGCACTCGCGCTGCAGCCCCGTTCGGCCTCCGGTCGGAGTCCGCCTTGTCGAGGAGGTTGTACGGCACCCAAGCCAAAGACAGGATGTCGCCGATATTGTCATGTGGAGGGTGGATAAGGTAGACGAGCGACAGAGTCGGGGTGTGCCATACGCGGACGGTCCCGTCGCCTGCGGCGGGATGTCAACGTGGGGACGCGGTGTTCGGGCTCGGAAGGCGACGCACCAGACGCGCTGACGAGCCAATCACGTTCCGGAATGAGCTGTAGAGCGAGGACGGCGCCGTCGTGGCCCGTCAAGCGGGAGCGCAAGCTGAGCGTCGCGAGATCCCAGACCTGCCGTCGTCGCAACGCAAAGATCAGCAACAGCGGCATCGTGGACCCTCGGACTTGATACTTACATGGATATCACCGCCCTGGCTACCGCCATAGACTCTGCCTGTCTGCCGTTTGCCATCGCGGGAGCCTATGCCAACCCCACTCGGGTTGACTGAAGTGCCGAGTCGATGGTCGTCCCTCGATTCTCTCGCTTCTTCGACCGCGATAGACAGTATGCTCTCGTCATCTTGTGCGCTGAGCGTCGTCAGTAAGACGGCAAGCTTATCGCCTACGTTGGGAGCCGGTACAGCCGTCGCAGATTTCGAAGTCGAGGCAATCGGTCCGTCCGAAGCGAGCGGACGGCTGTTGGAGTCCGAAGCAGCGCCTGATGAGCTCGCCACCGAAGCCGGTCTCGTAGCTGCCAGTCCAGATGCCGTGCCGTTCCGTGCGGCCATAGTCTCGAGCGGGAACGACGTGATCGCGCGGCGTGCTTGCAAAGGTCGCTCTTCGACCAGTCACACGCCTACGCTACGACAAGACGAGAAGCTGCACTGCTGCACCAGTCTTCATGACGAGTCACTCGCTGCCTGTCTATCCAGCCCGAAACACGTCTGACGCAGCCGTTCGGGGCGCACAATCTCGACGCTGCTCGACTTTGCCGACATAAACCGCAAACAGCCTGGCGCGCATTGCCGACACGCTCATCGTACGTCTGATACCTTTATACGCTGAGCCTCTCGACTACGGCCCCGGCAAAGGCGGCTGGCGTCGACCCGCACCAATGGGCTCGCTAGCTGGCCAATCAGAACGCGCCTTCCGTTCGATTGACCTTCTCGCCTCGCCCGGGCGTAATATCGACCAGCTCTCATGACGTACCATACAGCCCATGTATGCCTCGCTCGGTTGATGAAGTCACGCCAAGTTCACGTCGCCGTGGGCGGATCGCTCGACCTGCCGGGAACACCCGGCCCTCAGCCATCTCCCGCCGCTATACAGGCTTCCCTGGGATCTCAGACTGCTCGGACGGCTTATTTGCGTCTACCGTACCGGCTTGAACGGGCGAAGGAGGTATGTTCACAGTTCGCGTCCCTGGGCACTACATGCCACAATCTCGGGGCTACCTCCGACGGCGCTCGGGCTCCGCTCGAAAGACGCCGCAGCGTTCTGTCGGCTAGCGCGCGGGCACAGGCGTCACTCGCGATGCGTCGGAGGCTGTTCCTGCCCGGAAAGTCGAGGTGCAGGCCCTGTCGAACGTAAACGCTCTTTCAGACCTTTGAAAAGTCTTTAGAGTCACGTAGATAGTTTGCAAGATGCCATTGGTCTCTCCGGTGCCGCGCATTCGTTCAGGCAAGCCGTAGACAGAAAGACTCGGCGTCGAACGCGAAGAGACCGCGGAGGCGCAAGCACTCGTCGCAAGGCTCGCTGCGAGCGGGTTCCCTCCTCCCTCTTTTCTAGCTACTCACCGCAGACGGTTGCGCACACTCCTGGCCGACTCCTCACGCTAATCTCGACTTTCTTGCGGCGCCCTCCGTTACCGTTCGAAGTTTTTGCGACTTTCGCGTGCGATCTGCGCTCTCCGCCTCCCCGCTGAACCGGCCAGCCCGCGGAAACAGAGGCCATGGTCAGCCCCCCGCCCCCGCCTGCGACCTTTTTTTCCGCGCTCGATATCGTCTTTTCTGACGACGAGAACGGGCAAGAGATCGCAAAAGACGAGAGTCGCGACGTTACCCCGACTCAGCCAGATCAGCAACTTTCGACGGCGAATTCCAACTCGGCGCAGAATGCGAAAGGACCGGCCCCGGCGGGAGGCCGCATGCGCGCCGCTGCACCGACTGGAGGTCGCATGAGCGTCAGGGCGTCCAAAGCGACGGCGCTGGCCGCGATGCAGGCCAACGCCAAGGCCGCTGCACAGCCTTCCCCTCTCGCCGAAGTCGCTGCGCAGGCTACACCGCCGCCGCCGACCGAAGCCAAGATCGAACCGAAGGAGGAGGAAATCGTCGGACCGCACCCGTCGAAGAACAGCATCCGGCGAGCGGTCAGGCTCCCGACCGCACCTCCGCTCGACTTTTCCACAATCCGGATGGCCGCGCCGCGACACCCGAACCCGCCGCCGAGGGAGAAGCCGCGCATGTTTGAGCTCGAGGAGGCGCCCGTCTACCACCCGTCGATCGAAGAGTTCTCACAGCCGATGGAGTACATCGAAAAGATCGCCAAAGACGCGAAGCAGTACGGCATCTGCAAGATCGTCCCGCCTGAAGGGTGGAGACCTCCCTTCGCGATCGACACAGAGGTGAGCCGCTCCTTCAAGGTCGGGTTCGACGCAGTCCTGACGGCCTTTGCGCGTGCTTCAGACGTTCCGCTTCAAGACTCGCTTGCAGCAGCTCAACTCGCTCGAAGCCTCGGCGCGAGCCAGTCTCAACTTCCTCGAGCAGCTCTATCTCTTCCATCGCCAACAGGGGAGCAGCGGCATTACGATCCCGAATATCGGCGGCAAGCCGGTCGACATGTGGAAGCTGAAGCGCGAGGTCGGTATTCTTGGAGGCTACCAGGCCGTGAGTCTTAGTCTCCCCTCCGTATAAGCTGTCAACTGATCTTAGTCGCGCGAGCAGGTCACGAACGCTCGGAAATGGACGATTGTCGGCAAAGCGCTCGGCTACAACGTCACCGCAAATACGGGCATCTGCTCGCAGCTCAAGATGGCCTACTTCCGCATTATTGTTCCTTTCGAGGAGTACGTCAAGCACGTCAAGCTCTCCGGCGGTCCTGCGCCACCGGATCCTGTGCAGGAGGCGACGGTCCGCGACACCGCTCAGTCGGACGAGATGAAGGCATTCGCGGACAAGCTCGCCGACGCTCCCCAGATGGACAACGGATCCGCTACGCTCAATACGCCGGTCTCGGAGAACGGTTCGTCGCGTCCTGCGCAGCCTGCCTCGGACCGCGTTCGGACCGCCTCGGACAAGCTAAACGAGGCACTCGACATCAAGTCCAAAAAGGGCAAGGTCGTCCAGCCGCCGGGCGAGGTGAGACATCCTCACGCCAGCTGCGAACACTTCAGGACTTTGTCTGACTGTGTATATACAGAGCTGCGAGATCTGCAACCTCGACCACGACCCGGACCGCATCGTCCTCTGCGAAGAATGCGACCGCGGCTATCACCTGAGCTGCCTCAGCCCGCCGCTCAAGCAGGTGCCGACAGCTCAATTCTACTGCGACAAGTGCCTGCTGCTCAACGGAGCCGACTACGGGTTCGAGGAAGGTCAGGACCACAGCCTTTACAGTTTCCGCCGTCGAGCCGACGCTTTCAAGCGCAAGTGGCTCGAGACTCACCCAATGCCGGAGAGCAAGGGCAAACAGCGCGAGGGCGAGCCGGCGGCGGAGCAGGACGTTTGGGCCGAACAGCTCGCCATCGAAGACCATTTCGAGCGCGAGTTTTGGCGACTCGTTGAGGCCCCGACAGAAACGGTCGAAGTCGAGTACGGCGCAGATGTTGCCTCGACAAAGGACGGCGCGTAAGTCTGGAGGTAGCCCCTAAGCGGTACAATGGCGCACGGCCCTAATACCGAGCATCGTCTGATCCCGCAGCGGTTTCCCGAACCTCGAGGTCCACCCGCTCGACCCATACTCTCGCGACGGCTGGAATCTCAACAACCTGCCGATTCTCGCCGGCTCTTTACTACGTTACGTCAAGTCTGACATCTCGGGAATGACAATACCCTGGATCTACGTCGGGATGGTGTTCTCGACGTTTGCTTGGCACAAGGTGGGACGCGTTCGCTCTCGTCAGAATGCTCGCTATTACTGACGTATCGGCCGTGTGCGCTTGCTTGTCTACCTGCAGGAGGACCATTATTCGTACAGGTGAGCCTCTCGTCTGTGGGGTGTGATCCTTTGTTGCGGTTCCGCAGATCCTGATGCCGGTTTGCCCTTGACACCTTCAGTATCAACTACCACCACCTCGGCGATACCAAGACCTGGTACGGCATTCCGGGAGAAGACGACGAGAAGCTCGAAGCGGCCGTCAAGCTCGCCGCCCCGGAACTCTTCGAGCAGCAACCCGACTTGATGTTCCAGCTCGTCACGCTCATGAGCCCCGGACGTCTCAAGAAGCACGGCGTTCGTTGCTACGTCGTCGATCAGCGACCGAACGAATTCATCATCACGTTCCCGCGAGCGTATCACTCCGGCTTCAACCACGGCTTCAATTTCAACGAGGCCGTCAACTTCGCGCTCGCCGACTGGCTGCCGGAAGGCCTCCGATGCATCGAGCGCTACCGCGAAATCAAGAAGAACCCGGTCTTCTCCCACGACGAGTTGCTCGTAACGATCTCGCAATGGGAGCGAGATCCGCGGACGTCGAGGTGGCTCCTGCCGCACGTGCGCGAAATGGTCTCCCGCGAGCTCGAAGGCCGCGAAGTGATCCGCGCGCGCGAGGATGCACCCGAGGAGACTGTCGACCCGAACGACCGCGACGAAGAGGAGTACCAGTGCCAGCACTGCCGCGTTCTGTGCTATCTCTCGCAAATCGTCTCGGCGGACGGCAAGCACATCGCGTGTCTCGACCACATGGACACGCTGCCGGCAGGGCCGAAGCTCCTTCGCGTCCGCTTCACCGACGCCGATCTTGCCCAGCTCAGCAACCGAGTCAACAACCGCGCGCAGAAGATGGGCCGGCAGCCCGATCCGGCGACCGGCCTCCTCGACGGCATGGATGCGCCGCGCTCGTCGGGCCGTAAGCGGAAACCGTCAGCTGCGCTCCTAGAAGCCGCAGGCGAGACTGCGCAGCCCGCGGCCCAGCGCGTCAAGAGCGAGCGGTATTCCGATGAGGACGACGAAGATGATGATGACGACGACGTCATGCACGGGAACGGTCAGCAGAGCCCTTCGGGTGGCTCCAACGGGCACTACGGCTTTGCGCCGCCGCCACAGTCCGCTCATGCGAACGGAGACATCGACGTCGGAACGCCGCAAGGTCACCCGCTGCGCAACTCGATGCTCCCGGCTTCCTCGTCGTCCGATCAACTCGCCGACGGCCAGGACATCGTCATCGATCCTGGGTTGTACTCGCCGGCACCATCCGCCACCAGCGCGCAGTACGCCTCGTATCCGGAAGCGTCGAACGGCAGCGCGCTGCGCTTCTCTCCTCCTCGAGCAGCGGGATCTGCGACTTCGATCCCGGTCCAGCAGGAAGCGTGGAATGCCAGTAATGGCTGGCACCAGGCCTGAGCGCCTTGAGGTCACTTTCTTGTCTTTCGCTTGTATCCGTATTATCCAGCCCTTCCCTTCCTCCTCAAACCGTGTTGTTCCTCTGACTGTGGGCCCATACCCTCTTGCCGTCAAAAAGTACCCCCTCGATATGCAACAATGTGCTCGCTTCGATAGTCAGTACAGGCCCGAACGGTTTCAGACGCAAGCAAGGCTACTCGTCCACGCGGCGACGCTTGTCCGAACCCCGGTCCGGCTCGTCGATATCGTCGTACGCCCGACGAGTCCTCCGGTCCTCCTCGTGTCGTCCGGACGTAGTCCGCCTCCGCTCGTCCTCATCGTACCTCGACGAGCGGCGATCCCGATCGTCGCCACGGTCCCGCGGGTCGCGCTCGCGTTCGTCCGGCCGGGACGACCGGTGCGACGACGAACCGCCCTCTTCACGCCTCGAAGACGAGCGGTAGTCGTCATCGCGACGCCGGCTCGACCGCGGCGACTTTTCGCGCTCGTCGCGGCGGTCGTCGCGGTCGTACCGCGAGCTCGAAGAACGGTGCGAGTCGCGGTGGCCGTCCCGCTCGAGACGTTCGCTCCGCTCGCGCTCGCGGGCAGGCTCGCGGGACGGTTCCCGACGACGGAGACGCTTCTCGGGAGGGATGGGGCGGAAAGTCACGGGCGGAGCCGGCGCATTCGAAGCAGGCCCTCCGTTCGGGCCGGCACCATTCGGACCTCCGGGCGTCACGGTCGTAGGAGGAGGAAGAGGGGCGGTCGGCAACGGTCCGCGAGCGCGCCATTCGTCGATGAGCAGGCGAAGCTGGTGGTAACCCAAGTGCATCTGCGCCGAGGGAAGGACGCCCGCGTCAGCTAGTTGCCGGGAACGGACGCAGAGCGAGACAGAGCATTCACCTTTCCTCCAAAGTGATCGGCGAGACGGCGATCAGAGTCGAGAATCGACAGGTAGGCACCGCAGATGTCACAGACTCGAAGCTTCTGGTGTCCGGAAGCACCCGCTGTGTCGGTGAGCTGCTGCAACTCGCGCTCCTTCTCGAGCTTTTCCGTCTTGAGCGCCTCGGCCTTTGTGAGCTGCGTCATGGACTCCTCGACCTTTCCCTGGGAACCTGTAGCGCCAAAAGAATCAGGATCGGCTCTTTCGGCAAGGTATGCAAACCGGGCATACCGAGCGTCTCAACGTCTGCCATCGCGGCTTGGTAAGCGCCCTCGATCTCGCCAACTTCTCGCATCTGTAGATGAAAACACAGGTCAGACTCTATTAGCCCGGTCGCGTGTTGTACACAGACGCACCAGAGCCGTCGTCCGGTTGTTCTCCTCCGGCGTCTTTTCGAGACGACGGTGGGCTGCCTGGATCCTCCTGTCGCACTCGCCGACAAAGTTCATGATCTGCGCAACGAGCGAGAGGTCAGATCAGCCTGGACATTCGCAGGGCGAACCGCGCCGGCCACGTGAGGTCTTACCTCGCGCTCATAGTTGGTCTTGAACGTGTTGAAGATCTTGATCTGGTGCTCATCCTTCTCGGCCTCGGCCCTCTTCGACAGCTCTTCGTATTCGGTCTTGAGTTTGACAGAGTGGGTCTTGGCGCAAGGTCCCAAGTCCATTTTCTATCACAAGAAAGGGTCCCAAACGAGCGGGGCGGAACTGAAGTCAGCGGGGGGGTTACAGGCGCAGGCTATCCGGCGTTCGCGTTCGCTCGTCGACTTACGGTGTTGGTGAAGAGTTCGTGCGGGCAGATGCCGGCTACGAAGGCGTGGCAGAGTTTCGGATCGTACAGCGAGATGTTGTGCTGAACGATGCCGAGAGCTTCGGGGCCCATCAGCTGCTCGAGCAGCTTGCGCTGCTGTTCCTGCACACCAGCAAAAGAGGAGACCGTGTCAGTGTCAGTATCGCTCTCCTCGATGCGCAGGTCTCGCTGTTCAGGTCAAGATCAGGGTGCGAGTCCGAGTCGACGAGACCTCCATCGGAGACGTTTGCCGTAATCTGGCCAAGACGACCTGCAGCGAAGCTCCTCGTTGCTTGTGAGGCTCGGCTGAGTCGCTCGACGGCGCCACACAGTGTGCCAGACGCGCCGTCGCCTCGTGTCGCTGATCGGGCAAGTGGGACCGCGGCGGAACTCGACACTGGCAACGGCGAGGCGAGAGGGGCGATAACAGGCGGTACAGGCTCGCTGTAGACATGTTTATGTATGTCCGACTTACGGCGAGGCGGCCCATGTTCGATGCGACGAGGTGAGGGAAAGAACGACGGGACAACGACCTTGGACTCGCCGAATTGACAGAAAAAAAGAGAACGGCCATTGCAAAGGTAGGGTACAGTTCAAACAGACTCGGCAGCGTTCAAGCGCGCGTACAGGGCGAAAAGACAAACCACCCCGAATTGAAGCCAGAAAAGCGTGGCGAGAGGAGCTCGCAGTCGTCTTGGAAGGTCGACAAGGCATCGTCAAGCGCGCGCGGTTTCTTTCAGGAGCTTGTACGTCTCGCGCTGCGTCTCGTACGATTGCTGAAAGGGTAGGCAAGGTGGGTGAGTACAGGAGGCCCCGGTCGGTTCGGCCGGAGGAGCTGTGCGGTCTCGACAACAAGGACGACACGCACCGCGGCAAACGACCTGTACTCGGAGAGCAAGCGGATCACCAGCTTGTTCGTCTGCTTCTGCATCTTCTGGTTGTCCTGGATGCGCATCGTGACTGCGCCGAAGCGGACACGTGAGTTCCGCAGTCTCGTGGCTCGCGGGAGGCAGACGGGCGCACGCCTCACATTTCTCCTCGACCAACTGGAAGAGCTCGTCGTCCGGGTTCGTGTACTCGTCCGCGAACCTCTCGGACGTCTCGACGAGACCTTGGGCCCACCTCTGGAGCTTGGAAACCAGGTACGAATACTGCTCCGGGTCGTTGACGAGCGTGAAGCGCGCCTTGTCCGTCGAGAACTGCGCGAGCTTTTCTTGCCTGCCCGCGAAAATACCAGTGGACATGGCAGTGAGCGCTCGTGTCTGACCGGAGACGGCTTCGTCTGGAGTACTGGGCAAACGCACAAGTGCTGCTTTGATTCGTTAACGAGCCGGTCTGCCGCGGCAGCCCCGCCGGAGATGGCTTGCTGGAGCTGCTTCTCGTACTCTGCGACAATGTTCTTCTCAAGCTTGGTACGCTCGGCCATGACCGCCTGTCGGCGAAGAGTGACGGGTTTCGTCAGCTCTGGACATGCAGTACAACTCGACATGCAAGGCAAAGCTCACGGAAGCAGCGCGCGCTCCGAAAGACTTCCTGTACATGCGACCGAGCCTCGTTAGCCGCCGCGACGTGCGTACACACCGCCTTACTCGGGCAAAAGCAGATGGCCGTACTCTGACTGCGCGCCTTTGCCTTTGCCCGAGCCTCGCGCTCCGCGCTTTTGCGTCAGCACGGGCGAGTAGGCGTCGCCAGCTTCAGCGTCGTCATCGCTGGCGGCGTCGTAGCGGACGCGCTTGGTGCCCGGGCGGGTCGACTTGCGCGGCTGGTCAGAGCGACTAACGGGAGCGGAAGACGAGCCGGAACCGGGCATCGAAACAGCGGCGGGAGGCATCGAGTCTTTCAGTCTACGACCGGGCAGTAGGCTGGTGAGCTTTGCGGGTCTAGCGAGGCGCGGGCGAGCTGTGAGGTTCGGTACGCGTCGACGACGCGGTCGATCAACAGATCAGGAACGGTGGAGCAATGCTCGTCGCTTCGAGTCGGCGATAAGCTTGCAGGCCTTGACGGTCAGAGGGCTCCGTGTTCAGGGGCAGGAGCAGGAGAGGCAGGAGAGCGACTATATCGGGCGAGGTGACGTCGCCGAAAAAATCGGGGCCACGGCAGGCCTCCCCTCGAAGCTGCGCCCCCGTCTGGACCAAGTGCGGCGAGCAGTGGTTCGACTAGAGGCCCGCCTGCTATGAATTGCGATTGCCTTGCTAGACGACTTCTGTGGCATCGCGGCGAAAGTAGCAATACGAATCTCAAGTCCGCGAAGACTACCGGGGGACTTCTCCTCGCACTCGGAAATGCACAGTAAGTTTTCCTTCGATACCGCGACTACCCGAGCATGCGTGGCGTGGACAGACAGGCTTGCGGTTCTTCGTGAGGAAGAAGCTACGGGGGCGTCCGGTCTTGGGTGGGGTTCGCGCGCCGAGGGCTGTCCTCCTCCGTCGCGTGGTCGCCTGCGTGCCGACTGGTTCGGACTGGCGTGCGCCGAGTCCTGTACCTCTGACGCTGCCAGTGGAAAGATCGCAAAGCAGCTGAGACAAGTTGAAGCGTGGCCAACCGAAGGAGTTCGAGCGGAGCCATCGAGGCGGCAAGACCTTCCGGCAGTCCGCTTCGGGGCCGTAGCGAGAGACGCCTTCCCGGAATCGCGACGCAGCCTAGATCGTACGCAGATCAAGGTTGGGCATCTGCTTGACGAGATTCTGCAGCGGCAGGAACAGGTCGTTGTCCGGTGCTGAAGCGAGCTGCTGGAGGTCCGTCCAGCTGTGCCAGGTCCAGCCTGCGCACTTTTCGGGCTCGCAGACCTGTGCGCGATGGGCATTCATTCAGCCTGTTGTACAACTCTAAGCGCTGCACAAACGCATGGCCGACCGCTGCGCCGACAACTCTGAAAAAACAACGCACTCGAGGTTGCACGTCATCCGAGACTCGGCACGCCATAAAGAGCGTGACGTAGTGTTTGCCCTCTCTTTTGAAGATGTCATTGGTCGCCGTGACGAAGTGGATGTCACCGTCCGAGATTGTCAAGCCCGTCTCCTCGAAGACCTCGCGAGCGGCGCAGGCTGCGGGCGTCTCGCCAAAGTCGAGATGGCCTCCGGGCAGCTGGAGGGCGCCTACTTTGCAGCGGGTCAGTCTGCGCACGGATTCCGGGTAACAGATGCGTAGTACGGACCTGCACCGTGGCTGCCTTTGCGGACGCCAGTGACGAAGTCACCGTTCGACCTAAACAGGAAGCACCCGACTCCGACGCGGACTTGCGGGGTCGCGGCAGGCGAGGCCATAGCGCTCTGCGGGCACTCGGCAGCGGTCCAAGCGGTTTCGCAGCCGGTGTACAGCTTCTTGCGGGGCGAGAGAGACACAGATCGCGAGTCGGCGCTCGAGTCGGCTAGCGCTGAAGGCGATGCGAGCTCCGAGAGGCGAGTCACAGGCTCTGTTCGCTCAGGGTCCGCGAGGTGAGTGAGAGGACGCGAGGGCACACAGGCGCGCACCGCTCGTCCCTTACAGAGTCGCGCTGTGGTCACGTGACCGCGAACGAGAGGTTTTGACATCTTGGCGAGGCGAGCCCGGCGGTTCTTGTCGTGCTCTCCGCCTATGACCCATTGGATCGCGTTTCCTAGACCACCGACTACAGCAGAGGTCTACGCGGCTCGCGAGCAGGGCTACAAACGCGGCGGGTGGTCGGACCGCACGTACCCCGTCGCTCGTCCTCGCCCACAAGTCAACAACGCACCGACGCCGCGGCCGCGCGACACACGTGCACCCGCTGAGAGCAACGTTCGAGCCGCCATTTCGGGTGGAAGCACCGTCGGGGACGAAGAGGAGCCCGATTTTGGCAGGGCGTACCGGTCTTTCGTCGAGGAGGGCATCCCGGAAGCAGACCGGCACCTCTTTCAACACGCTCACGATCTGGCTCGGCTCCGTGAGCGTGATGCGCGCGCAGGAGATACGACGGAGGAGAGTTCAGCGAGGGACGAGGAGGAGCTAGATCCTGACCTGCACTTTCAGAGTGAGTTACCGTGGGCAAAGAAGGCGTCAAAATCCGTCTGGGTGCTGATACGCCGCCTCTTCCACCCCTACACAGGCGATCTTGCACCACCACCGGCACAGAAGCGGAGGCGTTCGTCCCAGCCACCCCTCGCGGCAGTCGACTTCACCCTCGACTTCTCGCGCGATTCGGACGAGCTGAGCCGGGCACCTCAAACCGCCGGCCCTTCCTTCCTCGACCATTCTCGCTTCACCGGCACGCGGACCGACGACTCGTACGAGCAGACTTTCCGCTCTCAGGCGGATCACATCGGCGGCGCGCCCGAATTTCCCTTTCGCAAGAGGCAACTCGTGCCTCTCAACGAATTGCACGCTGTCCGCGATCCGAAGCAGCTCGTCTCGGTTCTCGCTGCGGTCTGGGACAACCAAGAACGGGACACCTCCCGCGGACGCCTGTGCGAATGGTCGCTCGTCGATAGCTCGGGGCACAGCTGTCCGTTCGCCAGGTGGCTGGACGACTACTCGGCTGACGCCGAGCAGGTCCGCCTCGGCGACGTCGTCTTCCTCGGCTGTAAGGGCACTTTCCTCCGTCTTGAGACTGGCTGAGACTGGATGACCGTCAATCAGTCGACAGAAGGCTGACAGTCTGTCCGCTCACAGCCGTTTCCGTCAAGAGCTGGATGGACAAGCCCCAGCTCAATTTCCGCAAGAACACGACCCAGATCAAGATTTGCTGGCGCACGCGCGTCATCGACGCGGAAGACGCCGCGTACCGCTTTCACCGCGACTGGGCGAGCGAGATCCCTGAAGCGGCGGCCGTGATCCAAGAAGCGGAGGCGGCGGAAGCGAAGCTGCTCTGAGCGTCTTCGAACGAACTCGAAGCAGCTTCGCCAAATCAATCCTGTGTGCGTGCTTCGTGCCAGGTACCCAGCTGCTACCCAGCTTGTCGTTGTACCTTACCTCCTGCACTTTTGTTCTTCTTTCTCCCTTAAGTTCCGCTGTGAAGACAGATTTTCGAGCGTACCAAGAAGCCTACGAATGCGGGTGGTATGTCGTGAGGATCTGCGTGCGAAATATCGAGAGTCGACTAGCGCCGTGGCGAAGCGCCAGCTCGGCGCGCTCCTGGCTCGCTCTCCCGCAGTACTCTCTCTCTCGCGGGCGGTCGCTAAGTTCGCTCAGCCTATCCTCTCACAGCTCTCTTGAGCAACAGAAAGCTGCCGACCGGGTCAACGCGGTCCGGCAATCCACGGCGACCCCTGCGCTCTGCCCCGCTCGCATCACTCGCCCGTGTCTTCCCGCCTACCAACGTCGGACCAGCCTTCCGCGAGGTCTGCCAACTCGTCTCTCACTTCGGATGCCTGCTATTCGTACCAAGTCCGGCTTGTCCGAGGGGAAAGAGGCCCGAGCGAGCAACGTCATCGACATGACGGGTCAGCCCGGAGTGTCCGGCTTGCTACTCAGTCATTGCAGCTGACATCGCCTCGGACTCTGGCGCAGGGGGCGGAGACAACGAGGAGATGACTGCGCCTCGTCGTTCGACGCGCATCAAGGACAAGGTCCCGAGCGAGCCGGGCAGCTCTGCTGAGAAGGTCAAGCCGGCGTGAGTCTCGCGCAGTGCGAGGCTGTAGGATTGAGCTCGTATAGTCTCGCCCACTGTTGATTATCGCACGAGTACAGTTCGCCGAAGCCGAAGAAGCAGCAGCACGGCAAGGCCGCCGACAAAGTCAGTGCGAACGTGAAGGAGCCCGCCTTCGATTTCCAAGTCGACGAGCTCGTACCCCTCAAGGACGTCCCGAAGGAACACCGCAGCGCGAACGAGTACACTCAGATCCTCGGCAAAGTCGTCAGCCGTGAGATCAGGATCTCGACTCCGAATACGGTCCTCAGCAAGATCGGCGTGGACGATGGAACGAGCTGCCCCATGACGATTTGCTTCTGGCACGACGACGGCGCCACCCTCGCGAATGGCTTCAAGATCGGCGACATCCTGTATGCTGGCTGTACGTACTCGTTCGTTACGGTCCGAGTCGATTACGAGTCAGATGGGCTGATCCGGCCCGCCGACTGGACCTCCCCGGCAGCGGTCCGGATCAAGGACTACGACGGCGGCTTCGAGCTGCGCCACATCCGCCACACGTCCCAGTACCAAGTATGCTGGCGCGAGAAGGGCAAGCAATTCGACCGCAGCTGGGGCAAGAAGAGTGCGGAAGCAGCCGCGGTTCTCAAGCTTGTCGACAATCAGGCTCAGCTGTAGCTTCCCGCGTTGCGAGGTGGAATCGCTTGATCGAGAAGTGCTTCTACTTCTGCTCGTACATCTCCTTTATTCGTAAGACAGTCCGAGCTGAGTTCGAGACCTGGAGCGCAAGCGGCGTTATTCAGGTGGACGTCAGCGCCAAAATCGGTCTCGGACTGAAGTATATGCTGCTTCTCGGCTTCTGCGAGACGTGAACGATGCCAATCAGACGTCCTCGAAGAATGGAGGGGGCAAAGAAATATGTCGAGGCGAGAACAGCGGCGAAAGGAAGGCGAAGGGAGGGTCTCACTCATGCTTCGCGGGCTCTTCGCCCTCAGATCCATTAATCGCTCCCGACTTGTAGCGCCACAGCTTCTTCGAATCTACCTTCGTCGGCCTCACGCGCTGAGCAGCCTGCATAGCGCGATGCCGCCCAAAGCTGCCGCTGCGAAACGCGGCAAACGCAAAGTCGAGTCAACTTCGCCCGAACCGAAGGAGGAGGCGCAAGAGCCAGCCACAGAAGCCGCCGAAGAGGTCGAAAATGACGAGGACGACAAGCCCAAGAAGGCCAAGCGGGCCAAGAAGGTGAAGGAGCCCGTCAAACCTCTCGACCCCTCTGTCCCGACGAACTTGGCCGTCCCCGACGACCTCGCGCCGTTCCCGCGACCGGCAGAAGGCTCATTGCGGATCTCTGCATGGAATGTCGCCGGGCTGCGCGCGAGCGAGAAGAAGGGTGCGCTCTCTCTTCTCCCTCGCATGTCGTCACCGCGAGTGGGGCGTCCGCGACCAGATGGACTGATCTCGGCTGCTACGATGGCCCGACGCCAGGTTTCTCTCGCTATGTCGAAGCGGAGGATGCGGATATCCTCGTCGTCACCGAGACAAAGACGCTCGAAATGGATCTACCTTGCCTCAATGACCGCTACGAGGCGAGTTTACGGCGCCCGCCACCGTGCGTGCATGGCCGTTCGAGTGGTCCTCCTGACACACTCGTCCGGACAGTACCGTTACTGGGGCGACCACTCGAAAAAGGGTCATGCTGGGACGGCAATCTTCTCAAAGATCAAGCCCTTGAACGTGACCCGCGGATTCCAGGCGAGCGACGAAGTGTCGGCTGCCGACTCGGAGGGACGCATGGTCACCCTCGAGTTCGAGAACAGCTATCTCATCGGAACCTGTGAGTTCCCGAGCTTGAGACACAGGTTCCAGTCGAGCGCGCAACCTGAGAGCTCAACATGACGGTGCTCCCGCAGACGTACCAAATGCTGGCGCGGGACTGAAGACTCTGCCCGAGAAGGAAAAGTGGAACCGCGCTTTCGAGACGTATCTGCGCGACCTGGATGCTAAGAAGCCGGTCATTTGGTGCGGCGACATGAATGTGGTCGCGACTCCGCTCGGTGAGCCCTTCCTCTTGGTGCATAGATCTCGTCCGGAGCTTCCCACCTGATACCTGTACACGTGTGCAGATATCCGCAACTGGAAGACGAACTACAACAAGTCGGCGGGCTGCACAGATTCGGAGATCGATGCGTTCAAGGCGCAGCTCAACCCGGAGGAAGGGTCCGGGCATCAACGGCTTGTCGACGTCTGGCGAGAGCGAAACGGAGACAAGGAGGGCCACTACACGTACTACTCGTACAAGTTCAAGTGCCGCGAAAAGGGGATCGGCTGGCGCATCGACTATCACGTTGTAAGGCACCTCCCGCGTGCGTAACGAGCTCCTGGACTCACCGCCTCGTCGCTTTTGCAGGTCTCCGAGCGTCTCGTGCCGAAAGTGAAGGATTGCGAAATCCGAGCAGGCATCTGTGAGTGGCGCACAAGGTTGTATCACAGCTCGAAAGGTAGTCCTGACACACCGCTTTATATTCCAGGGGGAGCATCGGACCACGTCCCGCTGGTCCTCGACATCGAGGGTCCCCTGTAGCTCGCGCAACATGTCAAGCAAATCTCCGTGCTTGCTTGATGGCTTTCATATCACCGAGCTCGCAGCTCGCAGGAACATCGATGCTGGGCGCACGAGCCCCCCAGAAGAGGGCTGCACGTCGAAAAGTGGCTGCATGTTGGTACAAGTTGTAGGGTATCGAACAACAAGGAGGGAATAAGAATACAGAGGCAGACCAAGATGGGGGGGATAAGTGAGAGGGCGATGCGTTCATGCAGGCGGACGTATCGTCACATTCGACTCGCCCTCTTCGGGTATAGTCTCCGAGATCTCGATCGATGGTCGTCGCGAATGAAATGGGCTGCTGGCAGTTGTCGGCGCCGAGGCGTCCCACTCGAACGGATCATCGTCGAGGTGACCCCGCTCAGCTCTCGACAGCGACTTTCGGCCGTCGCGCGACATCGATCCTCGCGTGTCGCACAGCTCGGTCGAATTGGATCGGCTGTTCATCGAATACGGACGATTCGGACGCCCGCCGTGACTGACGGACCGGCCGTAGCCGAGCGTGCTAGAGCTCCGGCTGCGAGTCGCAGTCCTGTAGGACGAGCCGGCGCTCGGCTTTCGATACCGCTTGTTGTCACGGGCGAAGCGCCCGACTCGCGCGTCAGCTGGCGCCTGGTCGGTCTCCTCGCCGGCGTGAAGGAGAGCGGCCTCCTCCTCGGCGTCGATCCCCCGGGTCGCCCGTTTGCGTCGCTCATGCGCACGTCTCGCCCTCCGTTTCTCCGAATAGAGCCAGGATTGGCCGAGGATCATGAGATCGAAGCAGACGGTTCCGCCGGAGCCTAGGAGGTACGGCAACGATTCGAGCAGGTACGAGACGGAGGTGGCGTGAGGGTTGGTCAAGATCGATGCGACGTAGAGCGAGTTGCCGATGAAAGCAAAGAAGAAGAGAGTCATGGCGAGACCTTCAACGGATCGGCGGCGGAACTGCGAAGCAGGCCGCTCTCCGTCAACCAGGGTCCCGCGCTTCCGAGACCAAACATCGGCACTCACATTCTGCCAAATCTGCGGCAACCTCGACGTCAAGTACGCTGTCGTACAGGTCCATGCGCTTGTCCGCCCGAGGATCCGCTCCCAGTCTGGCTTGCGAGGCTCGTGTGGTCGGTGCTGATCCGGAGGTGGACGATCGCCGAGGGGTCTTGTTGCAATCCCAGTCGGAGGCGCATCGGCGAACGGAGTGAAGTCGAGTGATACCTCCGCGGCGGATCGTCGCCCTGTTATGTCGATCGGGAACGCAAGCGTGCGCTTCTGCCGCGTACCGGCCGAGTCGATAGTCGTCAGCGGAGCCGACGGCCGCAGGCTGAGCTGGGACCACGCAAAAGTTGTGCTGGCCGCAGGTGGCGAAGGGGCAACATTCGCCCAGACGCGGCCCGACTCTTCAGTCCGAAGCGGCGCGACCGCCGCACCCGAGCTGCCTAGCCTGCCGAGCGTCAAGAGCGCACCGACCGATAGGAACATGATGGAAGAGGTGCTGCGGCGCGAGACAGGCGGCCGACTCTGGCTGCTTGATGTGCGTTGGCGCGAGGGAACTTGGTGATGAGGCGGAGGGAGAGGTTCGAAGAAGGGAGGGGCCGCGTGTTCTTCCGGCTCGTGAGAAAAGGTGACATGGTTGTGGGCGGCCAGAGCTTGATAAGGCGGCATGAACGCGCCTGCAGAAGACGGGGAACCGCTGATCGGCGCCAGGGTCGGATCGAAGGTTCGGATTGCGGCGCGATGCAGAGTCCGGCCCCGCTCCGGCTGCGAAGGAGATGGCGGCCCTCCACTAGACGGTACAGGCGTGCTATCGCTCAGGAGCGAAGAGGAAGCCGTCCGCATTGGAGGGATCTGCGGGCTGGCAGTCGCGTTGCTCGAGTGCCCGGAACCTTCAGTCATCCAGCTGGCGAGCATGGGGCTCTGCTCTTCCGCCTCGTCGCCGCCTGGTTCCGCATACGAGCGCTGTAGGCGAGATGCGCTACGCCTGGGTTTGCGAGACCGCGAGCGGGTTGCGCTGTGGCGGTGGTGCGGCGAGTGCGCCTGCGCGTACGGGTACTCTTCCGAGAACGGCGGCAGAGCCGGGACCGGGTGGATCCGCGAGTAGTAGGCGAACTGGCCACACAAGACGACGTCGACGAGGAGGAAGTACGCTGCGAGGTACGTCTGAAACGGCAGCTGATGCGTGAGGACGCAGCTGCGGCGGGGGAAGCTCGGAGTTAGACTCCCTGGCCAGTCGATGCACGAGCACACGAAGCTCATACCCGAGGAAGTTGGTAAAGTCGCCGATGAACCAGCTGACGAGGAATGGCAGCGCAAGACCTGCCACGATGTAGTGCTGGTCAGAAACTGGTTCTCGCAGAGACTCATCGACCCCAGTACCGGCTCACCTTCGACCGAACCGCGTTTAAAGTTCTCGTAGATCTGGGGTGATTGCGCTCCCAACCACGTTACGATTGAAGCGAAGCCGAGGTAGCCAGACATGACCTCGCGGTTCAGCGACCAGCCCATGCTGGCAGCGGCCGACGCCGCGCTCATTCCAGTCTGCTCCGTCCGCATGTCAGTCAGCAGTCCTTATCTGCTCAGTGAACAGGCTGCACGTACCGTTCCCGCGCCGTAAAGAGCTGCCGAACCTTGTTGACGCGTGCCAAAGTGGGGTCCTCGCCGGCTCTTGCCCCGCACTCCTTTGCGAAGCCGGTTGATGCGCTGTCGTCGGAGCTTTTGGACAGCGAAGCCCTCAGCGGGGAAGTTTAGAGCGCGTCGTCAGGTGCAACTGATGTGCAAAACGGACAGCCGCGTCGCCTCGAACGATCACGTGCAGACTCGACCGGACATACGACACAAGCGGACCGTCCAGATAAAGCGTGCTGCGATTACGTTATAGCTAGGAAGCGGGAGATAAGAGATACGACAAGGGAGGGGGAAGGCAAACGGAGCGGAGCAGTAAAACTGAGAGGATGTCGAAATGCGAAGACAAGGAGCAGATAAACCTGAGGTCAGAGATTGGAAGCGTTTAGGACGGAACGAAGCCTTCGACGAGGGCGGCGACGGCGGTCGCCTGCTCAGGCGGGACGTCCACATCGGCCGCCTCGCCCTTGACCTGAATCTCGCCGTTGCCGTCGTCCGACTTGCCGCAGTCGCAGTCCGAACCGCACTCGGACTCGTCGTGTGCACCGACACCCCCAAGCTGCAAGCGCAACCCGAGATCCTCGACCGAGCCTTCCTTGATCCCGGCAAAACCAGGGCGCGGGACGCCCTGAACGGTCGAGCGGGTCGCGCTCGTGGCGCCAGCGAGTTCGAGCGAGGCTTGCGTCAAGGGCGACTGCTGCGCCGCCCCAGAGAGACGACGCTGAGCAGCGAGGCGCGGCGAGACACCCGAACCGGGCGAAGAACCGCCGAGGTTCAGGTAGGCGTTCTGGGGCGAGTTCCGAAACGTCCCGCCGAGGTTCATCCCATCAAACCCCGAGTTCCATGAGAGCGAGGCGGGAACGGCGACGTCGTCGAGCGGGACCGTGCCGGGCTCGGGCGAAGGCGAGGCCGAGTTGATCGAAGTCGCGGTCGAGTACACGCCGTCGAGGTTGTAGAGGTTGCTCATCGCGATCTGCGCCGCCATCTCGGCCGCACGAGCCGCCGCTTCCTCCTCTTCGGCCCTCGCAGCACGAGCTTTGGCCGACTTGGACTGCCTCGGCTTGCGAGGTGTCTTCGGCTTGGCGGCCTTGGCCTTGGGAGCTTTCGGCGGCGGCATGACCGGCTGAGGCGACATGCCTCCATCGTCTTCCTCCTCGTCATCGTCATCTTCGCGTTCAATCTCGTGCGCGAGCGGGTGCACTTCGCCGTTTCCGCCAGGCCGGCCGGGGCAGATGTGCTGGTGGCGAGTCAGGGTCGCCTTGCGCGAGAAGGACTTGTTGGTGCACATGTCGCACACGAACGGCTTGAGGCCGGCGTGGATGCGGCGGTGGCGCGCGAGCGACGACGAGTCGCTGAACAGGCGGCCGCAGTCCTGGCACGCGTGCGGCTTGTCGCCCGTGTGGACGCGCATGTGAACCGTGAGAGCCGAGCGCTGCAGTGAACGCGAGACTACAGTCAGCAGCGGCATGGCGTAGTAAGGCACGACTGACGAGAACGTACCTGAATGAAAGACTTGCCGCAGCCGGGTTGACTGCAGACGAACGGCCGTTCTCCCGTGTGGATGCGGTAGTGGCGCAAAAAGTCACTCTTGCGAGCGAAACGCTTGTCGCAATCCGTAATCGGGCACGGGTGAGGGTTGTCGTCATCTCCCGCAAAGGCCGCGGCAGCTTCACGCGCGGTCGGTCCACCTCCAGGAGGCGCAAAGTCGGACGCTCCTGGAGCGGTACCGTTCGGGTTACGCGGCGTCGGCGGTTGCGGGTTGTAGACGGGCGGGTGAATGTGCGTGTGCGTGCGAGGGCGGGGCGGCTTCGGCTTGGAAGGCTTCATGGTCCCGTCCGGGGCGGGCGAGCCGGAAGGCGACATCGTGTCCCGCGCCGAGCCTGCGACCGACGGCGAGGCGGTCGCAATCGCGGCGGGCGGCGCAAATGCGACGGGAGAAGCAGCGGCGACCTGCGGAACAGGCGAAGGCGCAGGCTGGGCCTTGCGACGAGCGACGGCAGGCGGAGCAGCGGCCACGGCAGCTGACATGGCGGCAGCCGCCTTCTTCGCGGCGGCGGCCTTCTTCGACGGCGCGCGGACGCGCTTCGACGTGAGAGGGGCCGGTTCAGGTGACGCAGCGCGCGAGTAGACCTGCTCGACGACAGACGAGACGTCAAGCAACGCGGCCGAGGTCGACGCAATAGGATCGAGGTCGCCGTCAGACATGTAGACGTTGCTGTCGGCACCCGTGACACCAAACAGCCGTTTCACCTCGTCGTACTGCGACAGCTGTTCGTTCGGCGACGCCTGCCTCGACGAGGCCGCGATGGCTTCGAGAGTCGGGTCGATCGAGCCCAGGTCGACCGCGACGTCGGGCGACGCCGCGTCAACCGGCGCGGACGCACCAGCAAGGCTGACCGTCAGGTCGTCCTGAGAAGCGGCTTGCGGACGCGGTTGCGGGATCGACATCATGGCAGGTGACGAGGGCGTATCGCCCGCCGACGAAGGCGGGCCGCCTTCCGCTTCCTGAGGCGAACCGGTCGCAGTCGGACCGGGAGCGCTGGCATCTTCTGCAGGCGGCTCAGGGTCGCCGAGGAACGCGAACGAGAAGTCGGTGTCCGACTCGTACGCGCCGATGTCGCCGAGCGGGATGCTGAAGTCGCCGACAAGCAGACTGTTGGTCCCGTTCTCGGCGGCGGTGCCGTTCGTTGCCGGTGCCGCAGACAAGCCGAACTCGTCGTGCAGAGCCGCGAGGTCATCGGACGCGAGGCCGTCGTTGAACCCGTTCGCCGCGTCGGCCTTTTGCCGCTTGCCGCGGCTCGTCCCGTCGCCGATCGTCCCGCTCCGTTTCCTGCCCTTGGAGCTCGACGAACCCCTCAGCATGCCCGAGTCGATCGTCGCATCCCCGGCACCGCCAAGCAACCCGAACAAGCCGTCCGAGTCTCCGTTCGCTCCCGCGCCACCCGCGTCGCCCGTGAGCATCGCGGCCTCTTCCGGCGCGAGTCCGATGCTGAGCGAGGTACCGGCGCGCGTCGACGAGGCGGCCGACGGGGTCAACATGGCGGCGGCGGCTTGGGGCGTCAAGGCGGCGCGAGCGGACGAACCGGCAGCCCTCCGCCCTCGGGACGCGCGACGCGTCGAGAAGGCATTGGCGAGAGACATGATGTCCTGTTACCGAGTACTGGTCACTTTAGAGCAGTGTTGGAAGAGGTGAGGTCGAAGGAAGAGGACGCCAGGCAGAGTCGACTCGTCGCACGTGGTTGTGGAGCCGACGAGGTGACTTGATCCGCGTCGAATTGCGAGAGTTGCAGTCGAGTCTAGCTTCTTGTGAGGTTCAAAGGAAGATGTTGGGTGAGAGGCGGTGCGCCACTCGTTGGAATAGATTTGTTTGTTGTGTTGCGTCACGGATCGACAGATTGCGGGAGGCGCGAGTCGAGGCAGCGACGACGACGACGAGAGGCGCGCGCGCGCGAGGGAGACGAAGACGGGGCAAGCGGGCGCTGATCGAGTCTACAGCCATCGGTACAGTCAGCGCTCTCTGCCCAGGGCCCATTGACAGACTCGCGGGTCAGTCGGCTCACTCACCCGATGACCTCGCAGGCACCACTTCGTTCCCGGGGGGGCAAAGGGGGGGATTGAGCTTGACGAGGAGGGAAACCAAGCGCAAGCCGGCGGGCGAAGGCTTGGGCGCGGTGACAAGCCGCTGCCTCCCCTGCGCCTACCCTAACGCGGCTTCTTTTCCGAGGAGTTACAGTTAAGAAGACACAGCAGAAAGGGCACATTGGTGGTATCTACAACAAAGCGTGGACTGAAGCTCGAAATGGAAAAGAAGCCCGAGATTATTGACCCGAGGTATCACGGCCGGCCACGGACCGCGCGCTCGATTCGCGCACAGCAGTTCAACAACTGCAGCTCCTCATCCGCGCCATCCGTCAGTGCCTTGTCGGCGAGTCCGAGGTCGATCGCGACGCTCGCCTTGGCGCGAGGGCTGACGAGCGGATCGAGAATGACGAGGTCGTGCAGCTGTTTCCGTTACGTCGAGCGAGCGGGTCAGTTCTGCCCATCGTGTATCGGGGGTGACATAAAGGGGTGGATGACACACCTGCGAAAGCACCTGTGTCGACGAGTAGCCCTCCCGGATCACCTTCTCGACCGCCTGCTGAACCCTCTCAAACCCTCCGGCCCGCTTCCCGCTCCCGTTCATCTCGACGTCCTCCTCGTCCTCCCTGACTCCGAGCGCGCGGCCCAACTCGCGCATGACCGGATCGGGCACGACGCCGCCAATCTCTTGCACCGAGATCGCCGTGATCGGTTCTGAGGTGGCGGCGTGCAGGCGGGCGGCCGACTGCAAGTAGGTGATGGCGCGGCGGAGGTCGCCGTCCGAGGTCTTGATTAGGGCGTCAAGAGCCTGTGCGGCCGGCAGAAGAGAAAGTGATTTAGCCCCCCTTCGCCTCCTTCACGTTGTGTTGAGCACAAGAGGCTGTCTCGAGCGTACGCACCTCTTCGGGGCAGTCGACCTTTTCAGCGAGGCAGATCTCCTTCAAACGCGCCGCTGTCGAGCCCGTGTCGAGCGGCTTGAATCTGAATTTGGAGCACCTCGACGTAATCGGCTCGATGATCCTGTGCGGGGCGTCAGGGGCGTTGGCTCGTCGGCCCGTCACTTTCCAGGTAAGCGAACGGACCTCGTGACATAGTTGCAGATGAGGCAGAACCGCGTGATCTTGCTGTAGGTCTCCATGATGCGACGGAGAGCGGACTGGGCGTCCTGCGTCATCGAATCGGCCTCGTCGAGGATGATGATCTTGAAGGGCGGCGCCGGGTAGTTCCTGTCTTGCGCAGCGTCAGCGCAGCTCTTGATGTTCGCACTCCTTCGCGCGCAAGGGACGCACGGGTCTTTGTTGGTCGTGACAGTCGTCTTGGCAAAGTTCTTGATCTTTTCGCGGACGACCGAGATGCCGCGCTCGTCGGACGCGTTCAGTTCGAGGACGCGCGACCGGTACAGCTCGGGCCCGAACAGCTGCTTGCACAGCGCGAGAATCGTCGACGTCTTGCCGGTTCCGGGCGGACCGTAAAAGAGCATGTGCGGGAGCTGTGGCGGAGCAAGCCAGAGAGAGCAGGATCAGCGAGATGCAAGCTGGTCCCGGACGTTCGATCAGAGCTCACGTTGCTCGACGTGAGGGTCTTGGTCAGCACCTGGACGGTGTGATCCTGAGCCGAGACTTCGCCGAGGTTCTTGGGGCGGCTGCACGGCGTCAGAACAGCAGCGTCAGTCGAGCCAAAGTGGGGCGAGAGTGGCATCCGACTCACTACTTCTCGACCCAAGGCTGGTTGGCTGTGGGGCACAAAAGTCAAGATGCAGAGCCGGACGTCAGCACGGGCGAGTCGAGTGTCAGACGGGACCATAAGGGTAACGCACCGGGGTCGACGACATGCCTCGGACCTGCTCCGAGTCCCGAACCTTTGAAGACGGGAGCGGCCTTTGGTGCCTTGTTCCGCTTGGTTGCGTCCGTCATGGCCGCATCCTCGCCGTTGCCGCTGTCGTCGTCGTCGAGGTCGAGTGCGTCCGGGTCGAGAGGTTGAGCGGCCGGTTTCGCCGGTTTCGACTTGGCTGCCGCGCGCATGAGGGCGAACGCGTCGACTTTGCCAGTGCTCGACGACATCTCGTGCGAGTGTTGTCTGTGTGTGCAAGAGAGCGTTTGAGGGACAAACCGAGTTTTGACATCGACCGTGACGCGCCGACGCCGCACTTTCCAGCTCTCGCCTCACACGCTACGCTCGCTCTTCCTGCAGAAGGGGGAGCACTTACAAGGGTCTACTGTCTCTACTCCAACCTCTCTCGTAAGCTCCCGTCGTCTTAGCGACCGCGCAGAAGAGTTTGGAGCGCGTCGAGTCGCGCCTTCCGCGTTCCGAATCGTCGCGCGCTTTCACTCTCTCTCGCTCGCGCGCTCACACGCTCGTCTGCCTCCAGGTCGTACCCTCGCCAAGTAGACAGGAACGCGCTACCATGTCGTCCTCGCCCGCTCCAGCGTCCGAAGGAGGCGGGCCGGCCGCACCGTCTTCGACCGCGCCGACGACCGCAGACCGTTCCCCCGTCGCCGGAACGAGCAAACACTCGTCGCCCGACGCCAGTTCGCCCGAGGTGCTCATGCTCAGTGACGACGACGAACAAGGAGACGCGTCGAGCAGCTCGGAGGAAGACGACGACGAGGAAAAGGACGCCGACTACGACGCAAAGGGCAAAGGAAAGGCCAAAGCCGACACGGCGGCAAAGCGCAAGGCCAAAGGTGCGCGTCCTTCCACGGGGCCGGCTCATCTCTGCGCTCCTCGAGTGGGAAGCCGGCCGCGCACACCGACCTGGAACTGAACGTGATCTTCCGCTCTCCCCGCAGCATCCGCCTCGTCAACCCCTGCCGCCAAGAAGCAAAAGACCTCGTCGACAGCTTCGAAAACTGCTTCGGACAAGTCGAAATCCGCGCCCAAGAAGAAGGAGGAGCAACCGCTCGTCCAGATCAAAAAGGCCAAGTTCGACATGCGCCAGAAACCACTCACGACCAACCTCGCCGAAAGTTACACGACCGGTGCGTCCCCACCGACTCGTACACTTTCTCCTCATGGTCAAGCTCGCTGACACCATCATGAGCTCGCCTGTGTAGAGATGCACGCGTTCGGCAACTGGGCAGTCGAGCAGCTGCGCGACGAAGGCGCCAAGGAGCTGTCGGAATACCCTGAGGAGCACCACGGCTTCATCGCCAAGCTCGTCCACGAGTCGTGCGTCATTTTTCTGGCCGACTCCTCTCCGGGACGTGGCAAGCTGACGATACGACGTATTCTGCACGGCGGTGCGGATTTGTGCGAACAGGAACCAAACGCTCATGGGACTCGCGACGAGCGTCAAGAACACGCTCAAGACGGCGATCGCAGCCAAGCTGGCGACGGCGTGCGAAGACTCCCAGGAAGTCGAAGAGAACGAGTGGGACGAGGCCAAAGTCGGAGGTGCGTTAGTTTGGGCAAATCTGCACCGGGCCTCTCAATGGAGTTTCAAGCGACTCTGATGAACTGACACATCGGCTGTTCTTGATTGCGTCGACGCACAGAGAAGCTTCCGATCGCGCCGATCAAGGCTCTCATCCAATCCGTCGCGACCCGGACCAACTACGGCCTCTTCACTTCCGATCTCCCTGCCCCCTTACCATCGGCTTCGAAAGGAGACGCAGGCAAAAAGGACGGCTCGCCTGCTCCTGAGGTCCCGGCGGGACTGCAGATCTGGTGCTGGGAGGTCGAGGACGACAAGCTGTGGGTGAAGGAGTTCGCGCCGCGACTCGAGAAACGCAAGGCCGAGAGGCAAGAGGTGAGACGGCCTTCCCGATCGAGTGTCCTCGGCAGATACGAATTTTCAGCTACGGGAGGGCCAGCAGAGCGGATTTGCTGACATTGGCTGCCCACCGACAGACTCGGCGTGCTGCCCTCGAGCTGTTCAAGTCGCTGCCGGCCTCGGAGCAGCAAGCGCTCCTCGATGGCAAAAGCTCCGACAGCAACAGCAAAGGCAAGGAGAAGTTTCAGGGCGACTCGGCTGCCGGCAAGGCGCCGAAGGCCAAGAAGAAGGAGCAAACGGAGGAGGAGAAGAAGGCCGCGGAGGTAAGCGTCACCTTGCTCAGGCTCGAGGTGCGTACATCTGGCGCGGCGCTGACCGCACGTCTATGTTTGCGAGGCACAGGAGAAAGCCGCCGCGCGTGCCGCTCGTGACGCCGAGAAGGAGTCGAAGCGGAAAGAGCGCGACGAGAAGCGTGCCGCCAAGGCCGAGAAGGATGCTGCAGAACAGGCGAAGAAGGACGAGAAGGCGCGCGTCAAGGCCGAGAAGGACGCCGCGGAGCAGGCCAAGAAGGACGAAAAGGCGAGGATCAAGGCGGAACGTCAAGCCGAAGAGGACAAGAAGGTTCAGGTGCGCTACCTGCCCTGGAGGCATTCTACAGCGCTGTTCGGCCGTGATTGACGACGTGTCCGTCCTGACATGCAGCTCGCGAAGAAGCAAAAGAACATGTTTACGAGCTTCTTCGTCAAGAAGTCGGCTTCGCCAGCTCCAGCCGAAGCCGGTCCATGTTAGTTTTGACCTGCCCCGCCCCTTTGCGGCGAACTGCGCATTGACTGGCTCGCCCGTGACAGCCTACTCTTCCCCAGCCAAGTCCGCAGTCATCGACTTCGACCGCGTCTTCCACCCGTTCACGGTTCGCGAACGCGTCGAAGTCGCGCCTGTGAACCGCTTCCGCCAGCCGGACCAGTCGTACGAGATCGAGCTCGACAGCAAGCCGGGCTTGACGCTCCAAGGTCCGCTTTGTCGCTTCATTTGCTCTCTTCGCCTTCACGCGAGGGCGCTGACTTTTGTCGTACCAATGCGGACAGACTCACTCTCGTCTTTCCTCTCGACCGCTTCGAAGCGTCGTATCCCTCCATACAACCCGTATCCCGAGCCGCCGTTGAGCGTCCGGCAGACGGTCAACGCGATCAGCGATGCGACTTTGACCTCGCAAGACGTCAGCGCGCTCTACAACGCGCTCAAGGATCCGAAGAAGACGAGGGTCAAGCTGCTCAAGTTCAAGGAGGACTATCGCCCCGGATACGTTGGTGCGTCCTTCTGAACGCTATGCGTGGGGCGGTCCACGTCGGCAAGACTAACGCTCTTTGGGCCGTGACCCGCAGGCACATGGACGAAGCGCTCGGTCATGGTCGGCCCGCGCACGCCGTTCGCTCGCGACACCGCCATTCTGAACTACGAGCATGACTCTGAAGCCGAGTGGGAAGAGGAAGTCGACGACCCCGACGCTGAGGATGTCGCTTCGGACGGCGAGCGCTCTGGCGACGAGAAGGAGGAGGTCGAGAGTGACGTCGATTCGTGGCTCGCTGAAGACGACGAGATCGAGTACCAGGAAGGGTACGACGCCGACGGGGACATGGTTATGCAGGCGGCCGATAATGGCGGCCGTTTGCCCGGCGAGGACGACGACATTGTCGTCGTCGAGTCGGAAAAGACCAAGAAGAAGAAGGAGCGCGATGCAAAGAAGCGCAAGGCGGACCGGGACCGCGAGAAGAAGCGCGAGATCATGCTGCCGGTCGCCAAGGGCATGTTCTGGCAAGCCGACGTCGAGGAGGTCGTCGAGCCGGCGATCAAGCCGATGCGGATACAGCTGCTGAACGGCAAGTCCCGCGCTGTTTCGGCGCCTGTTAGAGCCGTGGCTGACAGTGTGACGTGCCAACAGACTCGGTCTTCGGCCTGAACCCGTTCACTTTCGTCTCGAAGCCTTTCGTGACGCCAGCAGCCGCAGCGAGCGCCTCCGGCGGTACCGCAGTCCCTGCCGGCAAGGAGAATTTGGGACTCAAAGGCTTCCTCGTCCCATCCGACGCAGCCAAGAGCTCCGTCCCGACTCTCTCGGCCGGTTCCGTCAACACTCTCAAGGCCAAGCGCGCGCCTCCGAAGAAGCCCTTCCCGACCGAGCAGCTGCCGGCGTTGCTCCGCATGCTGCACGGTAGCATCAAGACCAAGCCGGTCTTGATCAACGACTTCTTCGAGCTGATGAAGGCGCAGGCGACGCCGATACCGAAGGTAACGATCGAGGCCAAGATCAAGGAGATCCCGTGCGCCAAAGTCAAGAGCAAGACCCTCGTCGCACCCGAATTCCTGGTGAGCAGCGCGGGCGGCCTGCCCACGAGAGCAAATGCACTGACACAGCGCGTCTTCGTACAGGCTCAGTATGGCATCGTCGCATAGCCCCGTCCCTCTCGAGCTCCATCGCTTTCAACCTCTCTGTGTCTAGCTTGTTTTCTTTCGTCGTCGATCGTAGCCCATGTTGTGTCCTGCTGCACCGTCGTACTTTGCATCAAACCGAGCGGTATTTGGCTACTGGAAGGAGAGGCTCAGACTGAATCGCGTCGTTGAGCAGCCTCGCGCACCTTGCGCATTGCTGCACGGTGTCGCTTGCCCCTTGTCGCGACCTGCTGCGGGTGGGCTGAGCCGCGACTCTCGGGCGTTGACTGGCGTCGCTTCCTTGCCGGGAGAACCTCCTCGCGCGTCGTCGCCATGGTACGCGCCCAAGTTGGTTCGTCGACACCCTGACACCGACGAAGGAGCTCGGCGAGGTAGTCGAGGTCGCGCCGTTCCCGCTGAGCCATCCATGACGGCGTGAGCGTCGGCCCCCCGACATCGTCGACGGCGTCCGCTGCGTTGTCGGGCGTCGATTGCGCACGTGTGTCCTCGTTCGCCTCGCCGGTCGGGCGAGTCCAGTACCGGAGCCGCATTTCGCGCCGCTCGAGGATTGACTGGATCATCTCGAGGCCCTCCTGCTCACTCCTAGCCGATACGAGCCCTCGCGCCGCCTCGGCCTGCCGCACTTGCGGGTCCTCGAAGGCGTGGATTTCTCCCATGAGATGCGGCGGCTGGTCGCCTCCCGCGCCGGGACCGTCGAGCTGTCCTTGCACTTTTCCCCGCCGCCACTGCTTCACGACCCCGAGGACGACATTCCCGTGCGTCTGGAAATCCGGCTCGACGCGATGGACGCGGAACGTCTCGAGGACGAGTGCCGCGGCCGGCCAGTCCTGATGGGCGATAAAGTCGATGAGAAAGGCGTTCAGGACGTCCGGACCGAGCATGGCGTCGGGTCGGGTGTTCGGCAAGCGGAGGGATGGACGACGGCCAGTTTGCTCGAGCCGAATCTTGAGGAAAAGACGGAAGAGACTTCGGGCCGGTGGCCCGGCGGCGCTCATGTACTGGAATGGAACGACTCGGTAGAGAGGTGTCGGCCCGAGCACGAACCGTTGTCTGGCCGACGGGCGGGATGTGCCTCGGGCCCTAATCGCGAGTAGCCATGCCGACCGACTCCGCTCGAGTCCAAGGGCTCGGTAGGCTCTCCAGAGCCCCCAGAACGAAGAGAGCTGTTTCCGGGCGAGTTCGACGCGTAGGAGGAGGTCGAGGTACTGCGACGAGACCTCGATCTTGTCGTGGTGACAGAGGGCGATAAACCGATAGGCGGGGTCGCGCGAAGGTGGACCCGACCGGACTTGAAGGGCGTAATGCGAGAGCAAGACGAGGTAAGGAGCCGAGGGAGGAGGCTCTACCCGGTCGGCTGATCTCTGTGCCATGTGACCGGCGCGCCAGGTATCAAAGTATTGCTCGGCTGTCCGTACATCTCCGTCGAGCAATTTGGCGCCGATGACGAGCCTCCACAGTCGAGCGGAACCAACCTCGCCGGGATCGAGGGTGTCGCGGTACGCCTTGAACACTTGCTCGAGCCAATCTGACCGTCCCATCCGCTTGAGGGCATCGAGTACCGTCTCGAGCATCCGCTCGTCGACGGGGACGCCACCCTCCTTTTCGCGGACGAGTCCGGCGCTGAGCCACTCGAGCACCTTTGCCAGGGCTTCGGGCTCGTACACGAGGTCGTTGAGGTGCATGCGGAGGAGTTTCGAGGCGAACGAGGTCGAGATGAGGTAGCCGTGGTCGTGCATCGCGTCGGCGGCGCGGCGAGCCAGTGCCGCTTGCCGGTACTTAACAAACAGCCAGGCGTACCCCTCGGCCGTCTCGGCTGACCAGTTCCCGCGCTTTCGCTCGAGCAAGTCGACGTAGAAAGCGATCGCCTCGCTGTTGCGGTCTGTCGCAAGCTTGTCAACGAGGATGTTGCGGATTTGAGCGGGTGTCGGTTCGGGCACGACGGGCGGCGGTCCGCGGGTTCTCGGGGTCTTGTTCGGCGGGATACGATGCTCTCGTGCGGCTGGACGTCCTCCGCCAATGACCGGATGCAGCGCGGTCGGTCCCGCTAGTTCTGACGTTGCTTCGAGCGGAGCAGCACTGTGCGCGAGGCGTCCGGCCATCCATGTTCGGACCGGGCGCGCCTTGAGAGCAACAGAGCATTTTGTACAAGCGCTAGCGCGGCTGTACATGCTTTCAAGGAGGCTCAAGAGGTTCGGTCGGTTGTCGACGAGATCGAATACAACGAAACTGTTATCGTCTGATTAATCTGATTGCTCCCTACGAGATTACCTCGACGTGAATTTCACACAGGCGTGGCTCGTCTTGTCGACTATAACCTGCCAAGTGCCTTCACACGCTCAGTAGACTCGGTCAGATCGACTGACGACAGCTGCTGCGCGCCCACTCTTACCCGCCGGCCAGCTGCTGTCACAAGATCGCCACCGACTCTCATTGCAGCTCTCCCGTCCGCCCCGTGCTTCGTGGAATTCGCTGCAGCGCACGAGCCGCATATGCTCACCGATCTGACGGATGAGGCGGAGCTGTCCGAGGAGCTCTCAGCGCGCCGAAACTAGTTTGTCCACCTCTTTCGTTTGGCCCCTCGCGGCGTAGACGCTGATGCTCACGCCCTTCGCAGGCAGATGAGAAGCCCTCTTGCGCCATGACCTTTGTCTCGTTCAGCGAAAGGCTGGAAAGGCTCTTTGTCGGCCATGCCGCCGCCCGCGTTGGCATGACGCTTTTCGCTCCTCCGCTCTTTTCGCTGCGGCGCTCTCCGCTCCTGCGCTCTTCCGTCCGTCCACTTCTTTGCTTCTTTTCAAGCCGATGCGAGATCCAAGAACGCGCGGTGGTCTCCGAGCAGCTCGAAGGGCTCGGCTGACTCCAGCAGGCCGGGGAAAGTCATGGACCATGATTTCAGCTGCATGCAGGCGGCCCTGCTCAACATCGAGGAGTGCCTTCGCCGTGAGGTACGAGCTACTCGATGCGGGCCCGCAAGACGGAGCTGCTGACCTCGTCTGGACTCCGCCAGCAGCCGTCATGCCCCGGGAACGCGCGCGCTATGTCCCGCCGGTGAAGGTGGCAGATCATGCGATAGACCAGCGTATGCGCGCCTTCCTGGACCTCAGCGCAGTCTCCGAGGCCCCGGTCAAGTCGGACCGCCTCCGGAAGTCGCAGCTGTCGGTCGACCGACCGAAGCCGACTCTGCAAACCTTTGCCAGGAATATCTAGCGAGGGGTACGGTAGGCGGAAGCTGACGAGACAAGCGGGGAGTACATCGCATCCTGTTATGCTCATACACGCCTCGCTCGGCACCCGGTTCCGCTATTACCTCGAGCAGATCTCGTCCTTTTCCGGCGAAGTGACGCAGCTTGAAAGTGATTGCAGGCATAAAATCTCGCTTCTTGCAGTCGTTTTACCAAAGCTGTCACAGCACCGTGCGTCTCATGACTCCTTTTCTCTGTGCCGAAATTCCGTTCTGATCCCGCCCGTCGGATCCCGCCTTTCCCGACTGCAGTTCTCCTTTCCCCTCTTCCCACGCGAGCATCGCGCTACGGAAGGCCCGGCATGGCTCAAGCCAGGCCTTGTTACTTCCACCAGCGGCCTGGCGGCTGTCGCAATGGCTCAGCCTGCCGGTTCTACCATGGCGAAGTTCCCGCTCCCGGCGCTCCCGCCCCACCCCGGCCGCCTCCGCACGGACCTCGCGCCTTCGGACCGCCTGCGCGCGGACCTGCACCGAGGTTCCCAGGTCTTCTCAGCCAAGAAGAGTACCTGGCTGGCGTGCCGCCCGGAACGTGCCGCTTCTTTTGGACGCAGGGGACGTGCAAGCGCGGGAACCGCTGCAAGTACGTGCATGTCACGCCGACGCAAGCAGACAGCGACTCGGACGACGCCGCATCGAATGCAGCTTCGGACGCCACTGTGACGCTTCTCTCGGACGACCGTCTGACAGCGATTGCGAGCGGCGAGTCCAGCGACATCGTCCGCGGACCGACTCATTTCGACCGAGGATTCATGAACCGTCTCCTCGCCTCGAACGGCTCTGGTTACTTCGGCAGCGGTACTTTCGACATGTGCAAGCTTGCGGAGGCCCTCCTGGCTTCGACCGAGGAGACAAGCACCTGGGTGAGCTCGAAGGGGTCTCGTCGCCGAGGCGCGTGTCTTTGCACGAAGTCTGACCGGCCGGGCTCCTTCGACGTGTCCCTTGCTCGCAGACACTCGACGATGCCGCGAGCGTCGTCCTCGACTTCAAGCCGGCGTCACCGGCCCTCGCCCGAATCGCCGAGATCGTTGCGTCTCCGATTTCCTCGCAAGCAGGCCGGAACCGCTCGATCTTGCCCTTCCAGCGCGGCTTCATCCCGCTCGTCGTGGTACGTTGACAAGACGACGTTACATGCTCGCTGCGCTGACCGCCTTGCTCGCATGTGTAGTACTTGACATCCAATGTCGTCAAGAACAGCATCGCCGTGAATCTCGTCAACGGCTTGTACGCCATCCTCGTCGCCAACAGTGCATGGGCTCAGGCCTCGCTAGCCGCTCTTCGGGACATGTTTGCCCGCAAGACCACCGCGGATCCCAACGGCACCGGCATCATCGGCTACCAGCCGGAAGGCTTCCTTTCGATCACGTTCGCCTTCGCGCAGCTCTTGCTCGAGCTCTTACGTCGATTCCCGGACGCGGCTGTCTCGGTACCGTCTCTGGGACCACTCGTCGACGGTATCACCGACGCCTTTGCGGGGTTCGCCAAGGACGTCTTGTCGGACCACCCCACTTTCCTCGAAGAACCGCTGATTCGGCTCGATGTGCCGCGCCGGCGCTTCGCCATCAGCGGGGTGCAAAGGAGTCTCGACATCCTCCCGAAGGTGCTCGACTGCGCGCAAATCAAACCAGTCGTCGACGCGCTGCCAAACGCTGTCGTCCCAAGCAAGGTCCCTGCGGGCGTCATGAGCATGCTCCGCCTGCTGATGCAGCCGCTCGGACACCTTCGTCCAGCTGGTCCGCGTCACGACAACGACTTTGCGGACATCAGGCGGATCGCGATCCTCCCAACGGCGATGGAACTCACCTCCTCGGCCGCGCCATTCGTTCCGGCCAACCTTTCGGGCGTGCCTTACCACCTCGAAGGTATGGAAGGTCGCCTCGACCTCCTCTTCCGTCTGATGCGGGAAGACTTTGTCGGTCCGCTTCGGGCTGCGGTACAGAGCCTTCTGCTCGATTTCGAGCACCTCGACGACAAACACAACGCGCTCGCAGCGCTGCTCCGCAGGGGAGGCGGTCGGTACCGACCCTCTCTTTCGCAGAAGGGCGGCGATTCAAGCGACTTGATGGTCTACAGAGACGTCAGTCTGCAGGCTCTCGACCTCGATCGGCATGAGCTGCACATCAATGTCCAACTCGCGCTGCCGAAGGGCTTCAAGTCTTCGCACCACATTGTCCGCAATCTCGCTCAGGGGAATCTCGTGGCACTCCTCTCCTTCGAAGTCAACCGTGCCGGCAGGATTCAGGATTCGCGCAACGTCGTCATCGACCTCGGTGTGGTCTCACGTGACCTCGATGGGACGACCGTCAAGATCAACTTCTTCGAGACGTCGCACGAGCAGCGTTCGATCTACCTCCAGTCGGTCCGCGACTTGGTCGCTCGGAAGAAGGTCAAGCAAGCAGCGAGCGCTTCGTCGGCGGCGCTCTACCTCGTCGAATTGCCTGGGTTCCTCGTCGGCACTGTCGAACCGTTTCTCCGAGCTCTTCAACAGCTGTCGGCCCCGGAAATTCCGTTCGCCGGCGTTCTCTCGGCTGGACCGCCGCCCGAGGGCAACAAGATCGACATCGCCCCTCCGCTCTACGCTCGAAACCCGGGCTTCGAGTTCGACCTCGGCTGCGTTCTCGCCGAAGGCAGCGACCTTCCACGACCGTCTCTCGTCATGCGAGCGACCGATCTCGAGTCGGTACAGGCCGCTCGTGAGGTCCTCGCACGTCCGGGAGTGAGCAAACTCGACGCGACTCAGGGGCAGGCGCTCATCGACTGCTTGACGCGCGAGGTAGCGCTCGTAGAAGGACCGCCCGGCACCGGAAAGTCGTACCTCGGGACGGAGATCGTACGCGTGCTCCACCAAGCCAACGTTGGGCGTATCCTCATGTAAGCAGAACGAATGCGGATGTGGGCATCGCGATTGCTGATCCCTTTCTCCCGCAGTCTCGCCTTCACCAATCATGCCCTCGACGAAACGCTCAAACATGTGCACAAATCCGTCACCGAGAACATTGTCCGATGTGGTTCGCGATCGGAAGATCCGGCTTTGCAAGCGGTGAGTGTGGGTCTCGTGCAGAAAGCCGAAAGTTTCGCTGAGCTCGCGTTCGTTCAGATCTCGCTTCACAAGCTTTCCGAGTTTAGCCCCACGCAGGCTTCAGGCACGCGCGCGTGGCACGTCGGTCAGAAGGTCAAGGAGCGCAAGATCATCGAGGAGGACATCCTCCGTCTCTGCGCAGTCGCGCAGCGCCCCACGCGGGTCATTGGATGGCACGACCTCGTCGACTATCTCTCTCGCTCCCAGTCGCCCCATCTTCGAGCGCTCATGTCCGTACCGGCCCAAGTTCTGGACATCATCAACGAGAACAAGGAATGGACCGTCGCGGGCAAGGGCAAGCGCGATCGTCAGTATGGCGTCCCGGACGATCCCGAGACGATCTTCGCTTTCTGGCGAGATGGTGTCGACCTTGACTTGTTCGCACGGCAAGCCGCCGCCCTCGCTGCCGAACGGCGAGAGATGGAACGCCGCCGCAGGCAAGCCGGAGCGGCAGCAGATCCTGCTCTCGCCGTAACGAACGCATTCGCGGCCCTCTCCATGAAGAGCGACGAGGAGGGGTTACCTTCGCCGATCGCAACGGATCTCTCGCAGCCACTGCAGTCGCCTGCCGACCCACCGCCCCCGGAAGCGCCGGATCTGGTAATCCTGCCCGACCTTCCGTCGCGTACTTCCGACCGGACCGTCGGCGAGCTTCTGCTCGTCGCGGATTGCTGGTCATTCAGCGCGTCCGAACGCACGAGACTCGTCGAATATTACGCAGCTGCCGTCGTTGAAGATTTGGCGCCCAGATTGCGGGATCTCCGACGCAACCTGGACAAGCTCAACGCGGAGATCAAGATCTGCAACAGCGAGCAGCGACTCGCGATACTCTCGAGCGCGTCCGTGATCGGGGCGACGACCAACGGGTGTGCGAACGTGCTCGATCTCATCAAGAAAATCCGGCCGACCGTGCTTCTTGTCGAAGAAGCTGGCGAATGCCTCGAGGCGCAAGTCGTCGCGAATCTCGTCCCTTCCGTTCAACACCTCATCTGCATCGGCGATCACCTCCAACTGCGCCCGCAAATCACTTCCTACTCGTTGTCCATCGATTCGCATCGCGGAAAGATCCATCGCCATGACGTCTCGCTTTTCGAACGGCTCGCCGATCTGCCGATTTCGATGTCTGTCTTGCAGACGCAACGGCGCATGAGGCCGGAGATCAGCAAGCTCATCCGGAACTTCCTCTACCCGGACCTTCAGGACGCCCCGAACGTATCCGAATATCCCGACGTCGTCGGCATGCGGGACAACGTCTGGTTCGTCGACCACAGCCTGCAGGAGGACGAGAAGAGCGCTTTGCATTCTTCTCACACCAACACGAAGGAAGCGCAATGGGTCGTCGACTTGGTTCGGCATCTCGTCCTTCAGGGCAGCGGCAGAAGCATCGCAGTCCTCACTCCCTACCTCGGACAAGTCAAGATCTTGCGCAACTTGCTCGAAGCCCAGCAGATCACCACCATTCTGGACGAGCGCGACCTCGGAGATCTCGAAGCTGCCCAAGACGACGAGGACGACGACGCAGAAGCGATCGGACCGTCCCCTCGAGCGCGTCGATGCACGCTGGGCTCGCAAGTGTCGCTCCGAACCGTGGACCGCTTTCAAGGCGAGGAAGCGGACGTCGTAGTCCTCAGTCTCGTGCGCAACGCAGCGACGAACGCCGAGGACGATGACGATGAGATGAACCAAGCCGTCTTCGCGCGAAAAGTCGGCGCTTCGATCGGTTTCCTCAAGAGCCCGAATCGCACGAATGTCGCCATCAGTCGCGCCAAGCACGGCCTCTATCTCTTCGGCAGCGCATCTCTCCTTCGCTCGAAAGCCGACATCTGGGAGAGCGTCGTCGCCGACCTCGAGCGCGATGGCCTCGTCGCTCCAAGCCTGGGTGCCGTGTGTCCCGGCCACCCGGGTAAGACCATGGAGATCGATGGCCCCGGCCAACTGCCGTCCCTTGCCCCCTTTGGCGGCTGTCTTGAACCCTGCAGGTGTCCACTGCCATGTGGGCACCGTTGCCCTCAGGCCTGTCACCCTATCGACAACGAGGTCTGTGCCGCTTCGACACTGGTAGGAGAGCTGTACTGACGCAGTCCCCTTCACAGCACCGCTTCGTACGCTGCATCGCAGACTGCGCGTCCGTTCTAGACTGTGGCCATCCCTGTGAAGGCGTCTGCTCGTGAGCTCCTTTCCGTTATGCACTGTTGGGCGAGCAACTCGCTCAATCGCGTTTCCCTACCAGCGAGAAGCACCCTCCCTGCGCCTTTCAGGTGCCGCGCGTCGCTCTTCCTTGCGGTCATGAGCTCCTCAACGTACCATGCTCGAAGGCGCAGCAAGCTTCAACTCTGGCCTGCGCCGAAAAGATCGAGCAGAAGCTTCCGTGCGGTACGTCTTCTAGTGGCTGCGCGTACACGAGTTCAACCGACTAGACTCACCTTCATTGTTGGCAGGTCACACCGTGATGCTCCGATGTGGCGCCAATCCGAGTCTCCACATCTGCGAAGCTGTCTGTGGCGCCGCCCTGAGCTGCGCCCACCAGGCATGCCACGGACGTTGCGCCGATTGCACCGCTCGCCGAAAGGCCGGGCATCCGGCAGGCCACGTCGACCACGCGCACGGAAAGACGCGCAGCTGCGGGCATGTCTGCTCCGGCCCCTGCTTTGACCACGTCACGCACGGGAGCTGCCCCGCCCGATGCGACTCGCCATGCCAGCGCGCCTGCTCGCACGGGTCGTGCAGCCAACTTCGCGTCAAACACACGTGCTCGGATCCTTGTCCGTCGTGCTTGCAGACCTGCGAGACCCCCGCTTGTGGCCTGCCTTGTGCTGTCCCCTGCGTCGCCCTCCCTCGTGATACCCCCTGCGGACGGACCCTTCCAGCCTGCGGGTGTCCGTGCCCGTCTCTTCTCGGCGAGTCATGCGAGAAGCAAGTGTGCCCGATTCACTCGGCGGGACGCGACCAGGTCGTTGATTTCATGGCGACTTCGAGCCCGATGACCCGGATCCGCTGTCCCGCCTCATCACGCTGGCCTGCGGTCACGCTTTCACCGTCGAGACCTTGGATGGTATGTCTTGATCCCTTGCTCTCCCGGACTCGGTGCTGTGACGGCTTGGCGCCTGACGAAACCTGCCCGCAGGACTCTTCGAGCTCAATCAGTTCTACGCCAGGAACAGCGACGGAGTCTGGTCTGGACTCAAGACCCCCGCCGAAACAAAAGCACGGGTCTGCTGTCCGACTTGCAGGACTGTCGTCACAAGCGCGGCCACCGCCCGATACCGCCGCGTCATCAAATTTGCCGAGTTGAGTCACCAGGTACGGCGTGGTTCCATAGTCTCAACTTTTTGCAGTTCTGATGCTCATCTGTCCATCTGCAGGAGAATCTCCGCTTGCTCCGCAGTCAAGCTCAGTATGACGCGCTCTCCAGGCGCGTCGGAGCGTTCGACTTGAGCGAGGTTCTCGGACGCGCCGCGGAAGTCGCCCACCCCAAGGGACCGCTCCAGATCGACCTCGAAGCCGCAGGCGCGTCGCGCGAGCGTCTCATCACCGAAAGCATCGTTGCGACGGCCGGGACGTTCACTGATCCGGGGTTCCTCGGTCTCGGCGCCGCCCTCAACAAGAATATGAGGAAGCTCCTCCGTCCCCTGTTCAAGCTGCACAGCGACATCGACGAGCTTGTTATCGCCCTGTCACCGCATGCTCGGGCGTACGAGGCAGCGCTCGTGAGCAGGTATCGGGCCGAAAAGCTCTCGGCTTTCCAACACGGGCGTCCAGTCTCGGACGACCAGCTCTTGCGCATCGCCCGTTTGAGCATCGGCATGCCGCCTCCGACTACGGACGCGAGCTTCTCCCTCAAGGCTCTGTGGTATGCTTGCTTCCTTGACGTTCAGCGGCGCAAACGCTGACAACGGGCTTTGCGCCATCAGGCTCGCGATCACGGTCCGGTACAAGGTCCTCGCCGCCATCAAAGCTCTCCGTCATCGCTTCATCGACGACAGAGAACGCACGGAAGCGCGCACGAGCGACGATCTGATCCAGCAACTCCACGGCCTGGGTCTTGCGATTCTCACGAGCATCAAGCACGACCTCCGCCACGGTCGAGACCTCGCTCGCACAACGATGTCGGATCGCCTCGAGCTACAAAGCGCGTTCGAAGACGGACTCTGTTCCTTCGAGTCAGCGAAGTATGTGCTGAGTTGGGCGGTCCGGCACGACGGCCAATCGCCAAAACGAGCGAGCTCGGCGTCAAGGTCCCGACAAGAGCAAAGCCGCGACATGTTCGAGAAGCGGGTCAAGGAGGTGCTCGGACGTCACGACCAGCCGCTCGAGGCAGTCAAGGAATGGGCCGACAGGGTGCTCCGCCCGGCGATGGACAAGATCTGCGAAGATTGGCAGCGCTTCTCCGACTCGCTCTATCGGGAGGTCTTCTACGAGGAAGTGACTGACAGCGAAGTAAGGTTGCCTCCTTCATTTCCGCCTCGGCATCGGTGCTGACCGTACTGTCGTCGTGCATAGCGCGCCATGATCGTCCAGACCCTCGGGTTCGCCACGACTGGGCACTGGTATACGTGTCCGAACGGCCACCGGTACGTGATCGGCGACTGCGGCGGCGCGATGGTCCGCAGCCGCTGCAACGAGTGCGGTGCCGTGATCGGCGGCTCTTCTCATCAGCTCGACGAGACGAACCGGACCGCTCTCGACTTTGACGAACTCGCGATCGCGGCCGGAGCTCGACGCGAGTACGCCTGGCGACCTGTGTGAAGATTTTGGCTAGGGTGGACTCGGTCGCTTGTACGAGTCCCGAAGGAGGCGAGGAGGTTCCGCTTGCAATGCTTTGTGCCGTTCTGTGGCGTCCGTACGTCCCCGGATTGACGGGGCTCGAGAGGTCGCGCGAATCTGACCTTGGCGTGCGTGGTTGCGCCAGAATTCCGCGTGCGCGGAGCTAGCGAGAGCGCGTACTGACGTCGATTGCGTTCGCTTCAGCCACTAACCGAATGGAAGGACAGCGTAGGATGGTACCGGAGGTTGGACGCGCCGCGTGGAGGCGGCAAGGAGGTAATTTACGAGCGCCTGCTAGCTTCAGCATGTATGGGCAGCTGTCTAGGCTCGAAAAGTGCGAGAATCGGGGAGATGAAACTGCGCGCTCCCTTCGCTAGCCATCACACTCCGATGTCGCTCGTTCTGTCTCGAGCGCAATGCGCCAAAGCTGCTGCAGCCTACAGGGTCAGTCCATGGCTCGCTCTGGCTTTCCCGCGAGGAATCGGCAGCTGATCTCCGGGGTTTCGACTTCGTTCTGCTGCTCGACGATGACAGGCTCTCCTGCGCGCCCAGCGCATCACGTTCAAAGGAGATGACTTTGCACTCAAAGGTGCGTCGTGAGAGAAGGGTCCCGCGGTCCGTACCATCGCCCCGGCTCACTTATTTCTCGCCGACAGCCGCTCATCAGCAAACCCGCGTCCTCTTTAACCGCTTCATCCCGTCCGCTTCCGCCACTCGATCCCCGTTCTCGGCCTCTGATCCGCCTATACCGGCGCCGTCACTCGCGCCGGAAGGAGAACTGACGCCCGAAAAAGTCGACCAGCACATCGCCGGCGCGTTCGAGATCGCCGACTTCTTGAAGAAGAACGTCGTCCAGGGCATTCGGACTGAAGAAGGCAACTATTGTGAGCTGCGGCGTACCGGCTGGTGTCTGGCCGACGCTCGCGTCCGGCTGCCCCCCGACTTCCAATACGCGTCGCTGACGATTCTCCCTCCTCTTCCCTCCCCTCGGCAATCCTGCGCGCTGCACCTGCGCGCCACCACCCTGTTCGAACATTACCGTCTCTTTGACGAACCGCCAGCACTGCGCATCCACGAAGAGACGGAGCGCGGCGACAACGACTCGATCAAAAAGGCCAACGCCGAAATCCCGCCCGAGATCAAGAACGTCAACCTCCGCCGGCGGCGGCGGAGAAAGGGCGACGCTGCGGAACCGACCGACGCGCCTGCCGGGTGCTGCGGCGGTACCGGCGCGTCTGCGTAGTCTTCGTGGATTCCGTCGTTCCTCCCTCGTCCACTCTGTTGTCTCTCCTCTGCAACTCGCAACCGCAATTCGCATCTCATACCTGCACACTCCGCTCAGCACATCGAGCTCATGCTGCTGATGCTGGGTTGCAAACTGCTCTAAGGATGGTTCCGGACACTGTCTACTGCTTCTGGTCTTCCTCCTCCTGCAGGGCGGCGTAGTAGGCTGTGAGGGAAACCAGAAAGGTAGTCAGCTTCCTGCAAGCCAAGATGACAAAGATCAACAAGACTCACCCTCTGCCTGCTCGAGACACCTCACGTTGGCGCCGAGCTTGTTGACCGTCTCGACATACTCGTCAAACTCGTCACTGTCAAACACGATCCCGCCTCCCGCCTGCAGCGACGCGACGCCGTCCTTGAACACCATTGTCCGGATCGCGATACACGTGTCCATCGAGTCGGGGGCAAAGTCGAAGTGGCCGACCGCGCCGGCGTACACGCCGCGCTTTTCGCGTTCGAGCGCCGAGACGAGCTCGATCGCGCGGATCTTGGGCGCGCCAGAGACAGTTCCGGCGGGGAAGATGGAGCGGAAGGCGGTAAAGCTGTGCGACCGGAGCCGATTTCCATCAGCTTGGCTCTTGCGCGCGTCGAACAAATAGCCAAACGAAGAGTCTCCGCGCGGACGTACCGGTCCTGGTCGTCGCGCAACATCCCGCTGACCTGACTCGTCAAGTGCATGACGTGCGAGAACTTTTCGACCTGCATGAGCGAGTCGACGACGACCGTTTCGGGCTTGCAGACGCGGTTGATGTCGTTTCGCGCGAGGTCGACGAGCATGACGTGCTCAGCGCGGTCCTTGACGGAAGCGGCGAGTTGAGCGGCGAGTTCGGCGTCCTCTGCGGGCAGCGGACAGGCGCAATCAGTACGCTACGTCGGGACGTGCACGAGACAGAAGGCAGAAGCCAATCTCACCTGCCGGCGTCTTTCCCCTCCGGACCGTTCCCGCGATCGCATGGTTCGTCACCTTTCCGCCTTCGTCGACCTTGCACAGGCACTCTGGTGAAGCGCCGACCAGCTGGGTCCCGTTGCCGCATTCGATGTAGAACATATAAGGTGACGGGTTCAGTTGGCGCAGGTGGCTGTTTTCCTCACGAGTCAGCCCGCTCGTTCATGACGTGGTCGAGAGACCGCTCCGCACCGGTAGACGTTGAATGGGTGCAGCTTGGTCTCCCTCCGCAACCGCTGACTCGGGACCGCCTGGATGATCTCGCCCTGGACGATACTCTCCTTCAAGCTCGTCACGAACCCTTCGTACCCCTTCCGGCCGACGTTGCTCATCTTGTCCAGCCGGACATATCGCTCTTCGGCCGTCTCGCCCTGCGGGACCGGGTTCGCCGACAGGTCGATCCGAGGCTGGACGACTTGCGGCAGGGGCGACGTCTCCTGCAGCTTGTCCGCGACTGCCTTGATCTGCTCCTCCGCCTTCCGGTACGACTCGGTGATTCCCTCCTTGGTGATCGAGGTGGCGGAAGGGAGGTAGACGTGCGAGACGACATAGACGCGCTGGAACAGGTGGTCGAAAGCGACGAGCGTGTCGTGCAGCATGAACACGGATTCGGGGATCCCGAGCGGGTCCTCCAAGTCGTCCCGAGCCGTCTTGGGCTCGAAATACCGGATGCAGTCGTAGCCAACATAGCCGATCGCGCCGCCTGCATGGGGAAAGCGACAACGGGATACCCCGTTCCAGTCAGCTTGCCGCCTCTGAAATCTCCGCACCCAGAGGATAGCCGGCACTGCGCACCTGTCAGAGGAGGTGCTCCGGGCACTTTGATCGCCTTGTACTCCTCGAGCTTGGCCTTGAGCGGAGTCAGCGGGTCGACGGCGCCTCCCTCCTCATTTGGTCCGGTCCGGTAAATCTCCTTCGGGTCTGCCCGGATCGATCGCGTGCGTTAGCTGACGTCGCTGCAAGTTCTGCGGGCACGAAACGAGCAGACTCACTTGCACCGACAAAGCTCCACCTGCCGGCGGTTTCGCCCTTGACGGCGCTCTCGAACAGGAAGCTCTCGGTCCCGCGCGCGCCGTCGGTCAATCGGAGGTAGGCGACGACGGGCGTGAGGATATCGGCTGGGAGGGTAGTCCAAATTGGGAGGCAGTTGCCGTCGAGAGCGGCGTTGCTGCTGCCAGTCGACGGCAACAGAGTCGACAGGACCTCGTCGAGCGTCTGCGAGAGGATCGGCTGCGGGCGTAGCAACATCTCGTCAGCTCTCCTGAGCTCCCCTTGCAGTCTCAGCTTTGCTGTAGAGCCAGCTGCCCAGCCGTGAGGACCGTCTTCGATCGAGTCGCCGCCTTTGGTACCGACTCGGCGACGAGTCGAACAAGTTTGGTAGCTCCTACTGGGCTGTAAGCGCTATGCAAGACTCACTCTCGGCATGTTGGAGGTACGAGCAGAGTCGTGGACGGAGTCACAGGTACACGGGCAGTGTAGAGTCAAGTCGCTTCATCGTCGACTGGGTCACCCATCCTCGCAATTCCACCCTTTGGCCAGTTTCGGACATGACCGACACCCAGCCGAAGCATCTTCAGACACTCTCTGCCCGCCTGCGAGCCAATAGTCGGGCGACCTCTTAACACGGACCAGACTGGGGACACATTTCTGCCGAGTGTCGTAGAGTCGAGGCGTGCGCACTCCTCGATGGCAGCTCTCTCGCCGTGTCGGACCAAGTCCGCGCTGGCACCGAGTGAGCAAATGTTGCGATTGCGAAACGAAGGGCTGGGTGTACGGATATCGTGCAGTCGAGGTATCGAGGGGGAGACAAGAGTGAGAACGCGTGTCAGGAGATGTCGAACGTCTGATCGCGCGACTTTTCGATCCGGGTGAGGGCCGCCTCTGCATCGGTCAGAACGTTGTCCCACGAGACAAACAGCTCAGACAGGGTCGAGATCTGATATCGTCTCAAAGTGTCAGCACGGTATTCCGGGGTCGTGCACCACTCGCCAAAGAGGATATACGTCCAGGGGAACCAGACAACAAGCATGGAGCTCGACGCACATAGTGGTTGTAACGCTGCAGCAATGCAGTCGTCCTCGTTTCCAAATCCGAATAGCCGCTTATCAGCGGCTTTGACCCGGCTCGCACGTCCACTAGCCCCGGTTGTAACCGGTTCGCTTCTGCACGTCGAGCAAGAAAAGGGTCAGCAACCTCTGAAGCCAAAACACGCATGCAGATGCTCACCTTCGAGCTGGCCAGCATCGACCACGTTCCGCTCGTTCAAGACTTGAAGCTCTCTGAGGTCGCGCTCGAGCGTCCGGATCTCGTTCTCGGCTTCGAGGACCAAGGTCGCTTTCGTCTCGGGCGAGAGGCGATCCGACTCGGGCGCGGCCGGGAGGGCGCCAACCGTCAGCAGCGGGGCATTGGCGTCGTCTGTGAGGAGAGAAAGAGACGGCTATCAGCAAATTCTCCGGAGGGTCCACGGCCCGCTGGTTCGAGAGAGCGCGAGGGCCCCACTCGCCGACTCACAATTGGCAACAAACCGTTTCACGGCTTCAGAACCTCCCTGTACCTCGAGCGCGGTCCGCAGCTGCTCCCGTAGTGTTGCGACATGTCTCGCTATCGGGACGCGCGGCTTTGGCGTTGATTGTCCGAGGTCGGCGGAGGTTGATCGAGGGAGGAGGATCGCCTCGAGGAACCGGATCCGCAGGTCCAGAGCGGTACTGGGAGACAGCGGACGAGGCAGATCGGTGGCCTCTCGTGTGATCATTCTGCTGGCTCGAGAGCGTTGTGGTAAACACCGAGTGACGGGCGTCCGTCGCTCGAACTGATGACATTTCGAGCCCCTTTATCCTCTACACCCACCTCAGCTGGCTCTAGGACAGCAGCACTATGCTCGAATGTACCCACACTAGCTACGGTGCACGCTGCATCGACGCTCTCCGGCGCGAGTGCTGCTGTCGCCGACTTGCTCGCCATTTCCAGCCATCTCGCTCCTCTGGCTCACCGGGGCAGCCCGCTCTCCCAACTGGGCGGAATGGCATCAAGTCGCAATGGACTATAATAGCAACTGGTATTACTCGGCTACCGCGTCTTTGACTTGAATAGGAAAGCCAACGACCAGAGTGCTCGTCGGACTGCTTGGCACTCGACATACCGGTTCGTGACCTCGCCTTGCTCAGCTGAATCTGCCCTTCCTCCCGCTACTCCACCCGACCTCAAGGATCCTTTGCCGGCACTGCATTCGTCTCGTTCGAGCGGCGCATCAAGCAGTCCCACTTGACCGAACCATGTTGGCCTCGACCAGCGCCCTCGCCGCGCTCGCGCTCACCCTCTCGAGCCTCGGCCTCGTCTCTGCCGCACCGGCACCGATCTACAACGTCAAGAACGCCGTCCTCCCCGCCGCAGACTCGGCAACCGAATCGTACTGGGTCGCCACCGGACTGGCGTACCTCGTCCCCGCCGTACGGTTCTACAACGGCACCGACGGGAGTTTCACGGGAGGGCGCGAGCCGACGCCTTCAGCTTCGCTCGTCGCGCCGACGTATCCCGCAGCGAAGCGGCAACGGCGGACAGCATCAGGGGTGGACCCTCGGAATCCGAAACGTCGCATTCGGAGGAGCAACTCGCAGCAGCTCGTCGAGGGTCGAAGCTTGGATGGCCCCGCCTCCGCGGCATCTGACCGAGTGTTTGAAGCGGGCGACAGCGCTCTGCCGATAAAGTTCTCGTTCCCGCCACCGGGCAGCCGTCTGAGCTACCAGCAGCTCATGAGCTACTACTCGAGCCTGGCCGCCGCTCAAACATCCCCCGCCCTGTCGTCGACTTCATTACCGCAAGCGACGACGAGCGAGCCGGCAGCGGAAACGTCGGCCGCTCAAATTGGCGTGACGACTCTGCCAGCGACCACGGCGGCGCCGTCAAGCACGCCAATGCCGGCAACCACGACTACGACACAGGCGCCCGGCACCTCTGCGCCGACTCCGACGACGGCAGTCGCGCCTTCACCGCCTCGCACCACGCCTCTGGCGTCGTGGAAACAAAAGACCTACTTCTATTCGCTCGCATCGTTCCTCGAAAACGTCGTCGACAAGCAGAGGTGGACTTGGGGGTCGGGAAACGTCGCCGTCCTCGGCAAGGGCGTTCCCGCTTCCGAATGGAAGAACGGCAAGCAGCTGGACACAGACAGTGCGCTCCAGGTCGCCTACCCGAAAGGGTCGCGGAATCCGAGTGCGACCCCGGTCGGCGGAATGGGCTTCTACTCGTCCAAGCGTGAGCTCCACTCTTTGTCCTGGCATGTGACAGGGAATGAGTCAGGAGACTGACCCTGCTCTCGCACTCGCAGTCGACATCTCGTCAGCCACCAACGTCTCGTTCAGCTACTCGGTCTTCTTCCCGAATGACTTTGACTTTGTCAAGGGCGGCAAGCTCCCAGGACTCTACGGCGGCGATCAGCACGGCTGCTCTGGCGGCTCGTCCGCCGAGACGTGCTTCTCCGCCCGCCTCATGTTCCGCACCGGCGGCATGGGGGAGTTGTACCTGTACGCGCCGCGCGAGAAGCAGGTCGATGCGCTCTGTACGCTCGGTCCACTCAGCTACTGCAACTCGGTGTACGGAATGAGCATCGGTCGCGGCAGCTGGACGTTCGAGCGCGGTGCTTGGAGCAGCATCCGCCAGGATATCTGGCTCAACACGCCTGGCAAGCCGGATGGAGGCTTCAATATCTGGTGCGCTCGGACTACCCTGGTCAAGGTATCGACTTGCAAAGTCCTGACGTCCATTTCTCTATCACAGGGTCAACGACAAACTCGTCCTCCACTCGGACTCTGTCTACTACCGGAACTCCGCCGCTGGGCTCACCTCGAACGGAACCGGTACTGGACCGAACAACCTTCCGCTCATCGACTATGACTCGCTTCCGGACGACCTCGCCATCCCGAACGGCGGCTTCAAGGTCCACCCGCTCGCCAACTCGACTGCGCCAGCGACCGCAGCCGTCTCGGTCTCGTTGGCAGCAGTACCAGCCGCTGGTCTCGCCACGCAGACGCTCGCTCTTCGGAAGCGTGAACGTCGGCGGATCTCGTGGCCCGGCACATCGCTCGTCAAGCGTGCGACCGCCAACCTCTCGGTGCCGAGCTTCAGCGGCGCCATGTGCCAAACCTTCTTCGGCGGCTCGACCTCTTCTTGGAACTCGCCAAAGCTGCAGTACTCGTACTTCCGCGGACTGCGGATGCAGATCAACGCGTGACCGACTGGGTTCCTCGCCGGATGTGACCCTTTGTCACTTTGCATTCTCCTTCATCATAGACTTTCGCATGTATTCCCTCCCGTCCTTGTTGTAGCGCGCAACGCCATCTTGACATGTCTGTCTGCCCGGTCTGCTCGCGAGACGACAACGTTCTGGGTCGCGGCAACAGCGTGACTCGTGGGTTCACGCTTTGCTTGTCCGAGGGCAGCAGAAGAAGGAGCATGCATTTACGTGATCTTCTGCGCCACTGCATCTGGACCTCTACCCCATGATGCGCCTCAACCGCGCAACGTCGACCCATTGCCCCGTCTTCGGATCCTGTAGCCTTCCCGTGCCCTTCATGCCCCTGATCTTCTCCCCCTTCGAATCGGTCACATCCGTCTCGACCTCGACTTCCTCCTCCAAAGACCTGAGGCACTTGTAGCACCCGATCCATCCACTCGGAAGTGCAGTCGCGTTCTCGACCTTGCCACCGTGTACGACGCATGTCCCCTTCTCGGACGCGTCCTGAGACGAACCTGCCCCGCCTTGCGACGAAGGGGGAGGCGGAGCGCGCAAGGCCGGCTGCGCGCCATCTTTCCTCCCTCGACCGAGTCGCGACGCGACGCCCGCAGGCGAGTACCACCACTCGAGCAACCGGAAGCCAAAAATGGCGAGGGGCAAAACGACCTTGAGCGAGTCGAGCGCAAGTGACGGCGAGAGCCGGAGCAGGCGCGAGAGGAAGAGTCGGATTGAGGGTCGAGCGGTAGGCGGACTTGACGGGGATGGAGGGGCGAGGAGTTGCTGTAGCGGCGTCGGCAGCGAGTTGAGCCGTTCCTGCAAATTAGCGCCCAGTCTCGAATCAGCCTTGGCACGTAAGGCTGCACAGTGACATAGGGTCACGCACGTAGTCTTCTTGTCCGAGTCGCCGAACTTCGATGCCGAGCAAGCGATACCAGGGCCTCCAGTACGGTGATTTGCCGAAGAGGTAACGCAGGTTGAACAACAGGAGGTACGCCTCCCACAGCAAGTTGGCGTACGGATAGGCGACTTTGAACGCTGCTTCCGAGGCGAGACGTATGCGTTGCCGCAGAGAGGCGTTCGAGGCAGAGTCGAGCAGAAGTTGCAACGGGGTCGGCGCGGGCCGAGAAGACGAAGACGAGGCAAAGATTTCTGCTTCGGCACCGCCGCCTAATCGCTCGTACAGATCGGTCGCCTTGGTCTTGAGATATGGCATCAGGACCTGCGTTTCGGTGAAGGTGAGCGCTATCAAGCTTGGGACGGAAGGAGCGGACAGCTCACGAGAAAGACGAGGCTGCCGTTAATTTCCCTGGTCCGGAGCTTGTCGCTTTTTCCAGTCAGCTCGAACGCTGCCTTTGTCCGTTCCTCGTTCCCAGGTGCTGCGCCCCGATTCAAGACCCGCCGTCGTTTCAAGCCGTAAAAGGTCTCGGCGAACGACCCGCCGTATTTGACGAGGTAGTGCCGCTCGACGAACCACATGCAGAGGGCAAAGAGCGAGTCGTGACTGTTGACGATCCGGAGGAGGTAGCGCGGATTCCGTTGCGCAAAGACCTGTAGACAGCGGTCAGCGACTGAGCGGCAAGTGGGGGCGGGACACCTTGCAGGGATCCGACCTACGGAGAGGACATATCGGACGACGGGGCTCAGCAAGTCGCGCAGTTGGTCTGTGGGGCAGCTGCAGTCAGCGTTCCCCGGTGAGCGTACGCCTGTATAGAGACGGTGCGACTGACCTTGGGCGGCGAGTTCAAAAATGGAAGGCCGCGTCGGGTCTGCCATGACTCGCGCTGCGCCAGTCGCTTCGTAGTCCATTCCGAGCTGACGTCCAAGTAACCGAGTCTGACTCGCTCGTAGCGGTTCAAAGCCGTGTGAAGCGTGACAACACTCGACGTGATCGAAAGTCGGCGATTCATCAACCCGGCAACCTCGCTTTCGACCCTACTCGCACTTTTGCTGGCTCGGAGCCCTACAGGTGCAGTTCGAGTATGGCCAGCTACCCCTCTATGCTTGACCGAGGACCGATTGCTGCCAACGTGTCCGCACGCACCTCCTCGATCTCACGTGCTCACGGTCTCGTGGCCAAAGTCGACCGTCGACACGGCCATTGACGCTGGCATAGGCTGCTGACAGCTGCTGCTCACTCCTCGAGATCTCTCCCTGGGTCGCCTCGTGCTCTGCTACTCTGCTCATCTCTGTTGCTGAGACGTTGCGACGATGACGGCGGACATTCCGGACGTCGACGGAACGAGGTGGGTGTTACATCTCCCATCGCACGTCGGCACCTTGCTGATGCGCGAAAGACGTCCGAACAGGCTGATCAAAAGGTTCCGGTTCACCGGTGAGTCTCGGTCGCCCTGCCAAGCGCATCCCGCAACTCGAGCTGACTCGTTTATGCGTCCAGTCACCGCCGCCGGTTCGTACACGCACTAATTGGCCAGCGTATAAGAGCTGATCACAGGAACGCGGGCGTAGACGATCTGATCAAGCGCGAAGTGTTTCAGCTCCCTTCACCGTTTCCTCTGCTGCTGCTTTACCCCGCTTCAGCTCGGCCTTCCTACTACCCCGACCCTCGCATGACGTATACCGGCCCTCCCGTGCAGCAGACAACGAGCCCTTACTGGGGTACGGCAGCGACTTGGGAGGTCGAGATCGAGCGGGGCGGGTGGGCGAGAGTTCGCTTGCACGACCAGGCCAAGTGGCGAAAGAGAGGCCAGGTGAGCTTCTTACATGGAAATTGTGCAATTATGAGAGTCGACTGACATTGTGGCCCGCGCGTAGGGATACCTCGGCGAAGCAACACTCGGCGATATCTGGAATTTGCTGCCAGGCGATGGTCCACGCGAAAGTGCGCTGGAATGCGCCTCTGGGCGGGCAAATTTTCGAGTCGAAGTGCTCACGATCGCCTATACTCGCAGTCCAGTTGACTCCAGAGCTGGAGAAAGGCTCCGACAACGTCGCCGTTTCGGGGCGCATCGTCCTGACCATCAAGACGGACGGTGTCGTCCGTCGTGGGGCGAGCGAACTCGTTCCCGGTCCTGGAGGTACCGCCAGCCAACCGAACTCCAAACTGACGGCAACGCCAAGCCCCTCCGCTCTCACGGAGGCGCCCCAAAGCCCCCTCTATGGCTTTCCATCGCACGTGACCGCGACATCCTCGCCTTCGTCCGCAACCTTTGCCGGACCTCACTCGCCTGCTCACCTTGCCGCCGGCTCCACCATCCACCGCTCGGACGTCAGCACTGCGAATGCGATCGTAGGAACGACGCCGAGGCGCCGCTTGACGCTCGCCGAACACCGGAGAGGTGCCGCCGCTGTCAGTGCTATCGACGAAGCGCTCGGGACGCAGTCCGGCTCCCTAAGCCGCTCTCCAGCTCCCCCAAACGGGACGGCGCAAGTGTCAACAGCTCTGTCGCCGCCGTCTGAAGAGGAGTCGCTTGGTCCTCTTCCCGCCGGCTGGGAGTCTCGCCTTTCGTCGTCCGGCCGACCGTATTTCATCGACCACAACGAGCGAAAGACGACCTGGCACGATCCGAGGAAAGTCGCTCTGAAGAAGGCAGCGAGGATGCGGGAGAGGATGGAGAGGGAGGTGAAAAGGGCGGCAGAGTCGGGAGGACTCGCGGTACCGGCGGCTGCCACTGAAGCAAGCGGCAGCGACCGTCCGCAAGGAGGCGGCGAGAGCTCGGAAGCCTTTGAAGGTGCGGGTCGGAGTTTGCGTCCAGCATCCGGCCGAGCGAGCGCTGTGTCTGCGCACGGCGAACAGTCAGATGCGGCGACGGCAGACATACCTGAGAATGTGACCGTCGCAACGACTCCAGGAGCTGCAGCAAGCTCGTCAACTCCGTGCTCGGACGCGACTACACTGCAGGCGAGCTCGGAAGCGGCTCCGCTGCAAGCGACGCAGGCTGCGAGCAACCCCGACCCGCCGGCAGCGGCTTTGGCCGCGTTGACCGTCTCGGACGAACAACTCGGCGCGCTCCCGTCCGGATGGGAACGTCGAGCGACGCCGAGCGGGCGAGCATATTTTGTGGACCACAATGTGCGTTGTTCGAGGTCCGCGCCGACGTATCGGGGGAGGCGCTCATCCATCGTGCTCACAAGCAGACCAAGACGACGACTTGGGACGACCCGCGCGTACCTTCTCTCAACCCAGAGAGCGACCAGACGAAGCGAGACTTCCGCCGCAAGCTCGTAGGTCGTCGGGCATCCCGCCCGAGATCTCCGCAAAGCTGACACACCACTATGGGAAGGTCTACTTCCGCTCACAAGCGCCCCTGCGACCCTTGGCTGGTCCCGGCGGATGCCGCCTCATCGTCCGCCGCTCGAACCTCTTTGAAGACGCGTTTGCCGAGATCATGCGCCCGCCGCCTGAAGAGCTCAAGAAGCGTCTGATGGTGTCTTTCCAAGGCGAAGAGGGCGTCGACTTCGGCGGCGTTTCGCGAGAACTATTCTTTCTGCTGAGCCACGCGATATCCGATCCGAGCTACTGCTTGTTCGAGCCGGTAAGCTTGCGCGCCGAGACGACTTGGAGCATAGAAAAGACTGATCTCGTCCCTGACTTGCGCAGACCGAGAAGACCAGCTACACTCTCCAGATCAACCCGAACAGCGGGATTAATCCCGAGCATCTCGATTATTGTGAGCATCGGGGCGCGGGTCTGAAGCCGATTCGCTTACTGACGCTCAGCGACAAACACAGTTCTCTTCGTCGGCCGCATCTTGGGTATGGCGATCTTCCATCGCCGCTTCGTCGATGTCCACTTTGCGACGAGCATCTACAAGGCGTGCCTCGACCGGCCCATCGGCCTTGAAGATATGGCGCTCGTGGATGTGGAGATGTTTCGCGCGCTGACTTGGATGGCGTGAGTTCTACCAACGCCCTCAAAGACCGACGGCGCTCACCGAAGAGTTCCACAGCGAAAACGACATTACGGACGTGCTCGATCACGACTTCACGACCCAATACGATTCTTTCGGGACGCTCGAAACTTGCGAGCTCGTGCCGAACGGCACCGACACGCCCGTCACCGAGTCCAACAAGCTCGAGTACATCCGGCTCTTATGCGAACACCGACTACGCGGACGAGTCGAGAAGCAGGTCGAGGCGCTCAAGCGCGGTCTCGGCGAAATCGTACCGCTGAAAGAGCTGAGAGTCTTTGACGAGAAGGAACTCGAACTACTCATCGGCGGCGTCGAAACGATCGATGTCGACGATTGGTGGGTTCTTCGTGGGGTAGCAAGGCTCGCTGTCGGCTGACAGCTCTTCTACATGACAGGGAACGCCACACCGACTACCGCGGCTTCACTTCGGCGGATCCCGTCGTCCAGTGGTTCTGGGAGGTGAGAGGCGTGGCTACTCTTCTGCTCGGAGGGATTGACTGACTCGCTCTTCTCGCTTTTCTTTTGCAGACCGTCAAAGCCTGGCCGGTCGAGACCAAATCGCGCCTTTTGCAGTTCGTGACGGGCTCGTCGCGATTGCCGGTGAACGGCTTCCGCGACCTACAAGGCAGTGACGGTCCGCGACGCTTCACGATTGAGAAAGCTGCAGGTGGAGAGCGCGGCGCGTTGCCCAAGTCGCACACCGTGAGTGCATTTGGTCTACTCGCAGGGATCAGGACGCCAGCGCTGATCGCGTTCAACTCCGGTAGTGCTTTAATCGGATCGATTTGCCAGTCTATGACTCTGCAACGACGTGAGGTCCTTTTCAGCAAGAGCCAAAAGACGTCGATGTCGCACCCTTGCTGACCAGAAACCGCGCATCCGTCCGGACGCTGTCCGTTTTCGATCCCCACTCGCTGCGCAGGCTCAATGCCAAGCTTTCACTCGCACTCGAGGAAGGCAACGCGGGTTTCCACGTGGAGTAAAGTGCTCTCTTTAGTGCAAGGCTGCCGGATCAGGGGGCTTCCCGAATCAAATTCTTCCGTCTTCGTCGCCCCAGCGAGCGAAGCACGCCTTTTTCCCGAGCGATCACTGTGTCGGTATTCCTCGATCGGACCGTTCTAACTTGTGAGCTTGGCGCGACATGAAGAAGATTCAAGAATCCAGAGCCTAGACGCGTGTGCTGCAGATCGCGAAACGCGACCGTACACGAAGAGAGTGCCGGACCAGGTCCCGAAAGTGTCTTTGATCGTTTGCAGGTGCTCGGCGCAGCGGTTCGTTGGCGATATCAGCTTCTTAAGCTTATCAGCCCCTTAATGTACAGTACAGAAGAAGCGCAGACTATTTGCGCACCAGTCTGGAGTGCAGATGGGGAAACGAACACATGAACCACCTGATGGAAATGGATGTTGCGCCGTCGTACAAGCTTCAGTCGAGCCGTCAAAGCGCAGCAGAGTTGGCATGGAAGCTTGCTGGTTAAAAAAGCTTGGTGCAGCAGCCAGCCGTCCCCTTTGCGCGAAGTCTACAGCAAGGTCTGCCTCTGGCCCGCCTCCCCGTGCACAGCGCAAGCTCGGACTGCAGCGTGGTGGCAGTACGCAGTAGGTCGATTAGAGCTGCGACTGCCGCGGCGGGGAGCAGCGCCGCCGGGGATTTGCAGCTCACCGCGATGCCATCGGATCACGTGAAAGTGCGCGAGCGATCGCGCCTCACGCCGCCGGCCAATCTGATCGAGCATGGGCTGTGCACTCCGAGGGTCTCGAGAGCCGTGGCGGTGTGACGTCGAGGGCGGAACTCAAGCGCACAGAGCGCGTTCGCAGAAGCCTGCAGGACCGCGGGCGCAGCAGCGAGCTGCGAATTAGCGACGGGGGGCCAGCATAAATCGATAAAAGCTGGAGGCTGTCTGGGGAATCTGCCGCCGAGGGCGAAAAAGGACCGTTCGGCAGGCGTTCGGCGCGCCGTCGCTTTGGACAACGAATGCGCGGTGTGGTGCGTGACTATGCACATCCGAGTTGAGCAGGATCCCTGCGCGTACTAATGCACAGCGCAGCGACGGTAGATTGCGGTGTTCAATTGTTCGCCACAATTGAGTGGCGTGGCGATCCCTGCGAATTCAGGCACGTCATAGACGTTTGATAGCGGCGTGGATAGCTCGGAAGCTGTACCGAGTGGTGCCTGTACGTCTGCACTAGAGCCAGGCGGTAGACGCGGCCGCAAGCCGGCAGCAGAGCGTAACCGACGACGCGACACAGATTAGTAGAGCTATCTGTATCCGCGCTGCCTCCCGGAGCGCGCGGCGGGAAGTCCTGACCTCATGACAATGTGCATGCTACGGCTAGAAGCTAGCTTGTAGCGCCTGCAACTAGTAAGCTTGCAGGTGGGAGGAAGTGCAGCTGGGCTGCTGCGGCGCGTTTGAATGAACCGCAAAATATCCTTGTCGCCACGGGCGGCGGCATACGACGATGGCTCGGGGAACATTTGAGCAACGAAGACATGTAACAACCAGCGTGCTATAGCAAAGTCGAGATGCGAAGCTTGTGTGAAGGTGGATGTGCGAAAAGGTACCACCGATTCCTCCGCATTTTCACTGATACCCCGCAGAGCAACTCTCCCAACTCCTCCTCCGCGCCGAGGGCTGCGCCCGCGCCCAAGCTTCCCACGCCCAATTGAGTGCGACTCGCTCCACCTTCTGTGTCGACGGGACCGACGAGAGGGCTCGACGAGTCCACATCCTCCGAGACGAATAGCGCGACTAAACGCGAGTCTATCTCGGCGCGTCGTCACTTCGCCTGGCGACTCTTTTTCGACCCAACCGACGTTGTCATAGGCGGAGCCCTCGAGCGTGGAGGGCACAGCGTGATCGGGATTGTTGTGAGTCGCCGCGTCTCTCCCCAGCGACTCTGTCCGAAGTCCAGAGACTCTACAGCTCTGGCCTTGCGAGTCCTGGGCAGGCCGAACGGGCGACCTCGATCGAAGGTGCTCGTCAGAAGAGGGTTGCTACCCCCGCCGCGCGCACCCGCTCGCAAGTCACGCTAGCGGACAGCGACGCGTCTATAGCGACCTGCAGTCCCGCCAAGAGTCGAACAGAGCTGACGGTGCGAGCTTCTCCGTCCGCATTGCAGCTCGGAGTGACTATCAGGCCTCGACGCGGAGTGATCGCCGCGAGTCGCAATTTTCTTCGTGAGGCCGCTCTCACCTTCTCGCTCGCCGCGCCCGTCGCTTGAGCCGTCGAGACGTAGGCCAAAGCTCGATCAGGGGAGTCGGTAGTACGCATCCCGAGGTCACCGCGCGACAAGACGGTGCACTCGCCTGAACTCGCCGACTTCGGCTTCGATCCTTCATCGACCAAGTGACCGACTTTTCGGGACGGCGCCTTTTCCCTTCCTTCCATGCCCTACGCACACGCAAATCCTCCTGTCGCTAGCTCTTCAAGCTCCGTTACGACCATGACCCTCGAGGTGCCGTTACCGGCTCCGTCGAGCGGCATGTTTGGCAACGGCGCGCCTTCACCCCGACTCGCCGCAGCGTCATCGCCCCGCATCGAGCACAAGCGGCCCGCGCGGCATCACCAGCGCTCGCACTCGTCGGAACCCGTAGCGAGTACGAGCAGTTTCATCTTTGTCCAGCCGCCGACACCCGCCCGGATACCGAACGGGGGGACGGCGCAGGCTGGGTCGGGGAGCGACGGCAGCGCCAAGCCGAGCGGTCGCCTGAACGAGTCGCACCGGTCCCACTCGTGGTCAAACAGCGGAGGGTCGTCACCGTATACTTCCGGGTCATCGTCAGCGTCGACGTCACCCTCGTTCGACACGCTCCCGCGCACGGCGAGGCGGTTGAAGCTGACGGCGTTGACCCCGGCCGCGCCGTCGCCCCCGCTCCCGTCTACCAAGCGGACTGCTCCGGACGCTTCCAGCTCGTCACGGCCAAGCTTGGCGCAGCGGACGCCGTCGCACGAGGAGCGATCGGAAGCGGCCGGCCGCGCCGCCGCTGCGAGGTCTCCCGGCTCGAACCCGGCCGTCTCGTCGAATGCGCCGCCTCCGGCCCCGTCGAGCGCGATGGACGCCGCATTCCCGTACCACGAGGTGACGCCGACCGGGTCGCCGATGTCGTCGTCGTCGGTGTTGACTTCGGCCGACGAAGGCTACTCGGCCAAGCCCGCCATGATGGTCCGGAAAAAGTCGGGCGAGCTCGTCCGCCCGTCTCTCAAGGCAGATGGTTCTCGACGCGACTACAGCAAACCTCGATCCGCTCCGGCGACGCCGGTCTGCCCGAAATACGTCCACTTCGACACGCAGCTCGAACACGTCAAGCATTTCATCGCGCAACAACGACCGGCCGCCGTCTCGCGCACCGGCAGCCCGATCGAGACCGAGACGGAGGAGGAGCCCGAGGCGTACCCGTTCCCGGCGATGGTTCAGCCGCAAGCGGGGATGGTCAAGCTGGTGCTGCCCAACTTCCCGACGGCGACCGTTCGCGCCGCCGCCGACAAGGATGCGTACGTCGATTCGCTCGAGATGACGCCCGACGGCAAAAACATCAAGGGCACCGTCCGCGTCAAGAACCTCGCGTTCGAAAAATGGGTCGCGATCAGGTTCACGCTCGATCACTGGCGGACCGTTAGCGAGGTCTCGGCCGAATACCTCGATTCACCGCCGAGCAGGGCGGGAGTGCAGGACCGGTTCACCTTCACGATCAGGTTGCAGGACCTGCTATCGCGCATCGAGGACAAGACCATGTTCCTCGCAGTACGTTACACCGTCGGCGGTCGCGAGATCTGGGACAACAACGATGGCCAAAATTACCGGATCGAGTTCCGCAAGGTACCGGCCGCCATGCCCGCTGGTAATGCCGCTGCCGTTGCCGCTCGCGTCATGGCGGCGCGGTCTGGGGCTGGTGCGCCGAACGGGTCGGCCGCCGCACAACGTCGCGCCGCTTGGTCTGTCACGAGCGCTGGCCAAGCGGCCGATCGTATGGCCGACCTCCGTCGCGAGCTTGATCGCCTCGTCAGCGACGATGCGTTCGACGATGACGAGGTCACCTCGGACGGGAGCGACTCCCGCCGCGGTGCGACCGGCATGCACATTGGCGGCGTTTCGGCGTTCGGCGGAGCTGGCGGCGCGACGGGATCCGGCGCTGGAAGCGGTGCCGCCAGCCGTGCTGCCCGCTTCGGCCTCGGGATGGACATCCGCAGCTACTCCGACCCGTCTGCGATCGCGCCTGTCACGCTCAGCGGCCGATACGACTTTGGCAACTCGCTCAAGATGTACGCCGCTCCCGCTCCTGCAACCGCGACCGCAACCGCGACCGGCAACGCCGCGTCAAGTGGTATGAAGCCGAGGACTCAGGCGAGCCCGAAATTTGCGACGGGGACCTGGACCGATGCCGTGAGTCTGACCTCGTCCCGTGGAATGGTCATCATGACTTGCTCAGTGCTGACCGCGTGTGTCCGCTCTTGCAGTCGGCGACGCGCCCATTCTTCGATCCGATCTCCACCTCACCGGAACGACCGAGGGCGCCGCCACTGCCTGCGCAAGTGGAGGCCGGGCCCGGTCCGCGGACGAACGCGCTCGGCTTTACCACTCAGATCATCGGAGGGCACCCTGCAACGGTGCTGTCACCATCTGTGACTTCCGCTGTGCCGGCGAGGCAACTGCCACCCCACTTTGGCGCGTCGAGCCCTAAGCCGGCCACCGCCGCGCCGACGGCCAAGGCGGCGGTCGAGATCGAGGAAGCTACCGGCTTGACCAAGTCGTACTTCTCGCCGACGTCTCCCGTCACCACCGACTTCAACCACGGACCGCCACCGAGCTGGTTCCTCCCGATCCAGGACGCCTCGACGTACGGCGCAGGGGCGGGCGGAAACGGTCAGCAGCGACTCCGGCTCAACACTTTCCCCAGCGACACCGAAACGTCCAAAATAACAAACGCGACCGAGTTCTCGCCGCGAGGAACCGCCTTCTCCCAGATGGTCCCGCCCAACTTCCGCCAGCAGCACAGCATCTTTGTCCACCCGAATCACATGTCGCCGTTCACCACTCCGGACGACTCGCCGGCGCCTTCGCCACCGATGCATGCCGGTCGTGCGTTGCGCAGTCCGCCGCCCAGCACACCCGAGTCACCGATTGACGGTAGCGGCATGATCTCGCCTGCTCTCTCCCTCACATCGGATACGACGGCGCGTGCAGTGCGCGGACAGTTGCGCCGAGACGGCAGCGAAAGCTCGACGTCCTCGACAGTCAGCAGCGTGCTCTCGAGCCCAGAGAGCGAGGCGACCAGCCTCGGCGGAGGTCCCGACAGCCCGGCGACGATGAGCTTTGCCAAGGCCGCCGCTCGACCGAACAGCGCTCTCGAGTTCTCGCGCTTCCTCGATCGGTACCGGTTCCATCTCGGTGGAGAAGGGTCCGAGGCGAGCTCGGCTTCCAACTCGCCGCCGCACGATTTCTTCAGCTTTACGCCGGGGACGAACAAGACCATCGCGCCGCCGTCGGTCTCGTCGACGTCGTCGTCCGTGAGCAGCTCGGGCGCGAACTCGCCAACGCCAAAGCATCACTCTCCCTTGGTCGCCACCGTCACGGTCGGCGGTCCCGATTCGTCATGACCCCGCCTCTTAGACATTCGCCTTTCGACGCCGTGTTAATCTGTCTCCGTGTCCATGTGTCTTATCTTCTCCCTGTGTCCATGTTTCCCTTGTCCTTGTTCACCGGCTCCACGGCATGTATCTACCAACCTTGTCTCCATGCACCTTTACCCAAAACCGCGCTTACTTCGCCTGCACATTTTCCACCTTCGCATCATCCTTCCGCTTCACGCGCTCTCGCCCCTGCATTTTCCCTGTGCAATCATAGCTTGCTATGCATTACGTTACTGAGCTCGTCGAGGGAGAGTCGAGATAAGCTGGTCGCCTGAGACACAAGAGAGCTCTTTTTGAAGGAGGTCTAGTTACAGATACAGTCGATCTAATCTAGCTTGACTTGCCCCTCGTCCCGTCGCTCCCAGCCGAGCGCACGCCCGTCCAGGATGCCGCGCCGGATCCAGGGTCGCAGCGAAGCCCGGAATCCCTTTTCGACCTGCTCAAACTCTGCGGAGGGTTGGTCCCCAGTCAGTCGCGAAGAGACAGGAGCAAATCAGCTCGTCTGAGTACGTACGCATCACAGTGTAGCTGCCTTGCTGCCAATGCGCGTGAAAGAGCAAGAGGAGGTCCGAGGCTATGCGTAAGAACGGCTCGAGGTCGACGTCAACTGACCGCGCGTTTGGGGCGGCACGACCGTCTGTCGATTCGACGGCGCTATCTGACGGCGCGATTGATGAGGAGGAAACGAGAGGACGCGTCTGGACAGATCGCAGGAGAAAGAGCTGGAGGTCGCGCTGTGCATCAAGCATGCGAAAGTCAGAGTCAGTCCAGCCCGCGACGGGTCGAAAGTCGCGCAGTACGAGCGGATCTAACCAAGCTTCTGTCGGGGAGACGCACAGATGTGGCTAGTTCGAGGGCGAATGCAGTCATGTGTATCGATGCGAGGGCGAAGGGATACCTGCGAAAAGAGGGATCACTTTGAGTGCTCGACTCGGCGGTGCGATCTGCGTGGGAACTGACCATCGGTCGCCTCCTTCTACGGCTTCGTGCACAATCTCGGCTGCTCGCTCGCCGTAGGTGTGGGAGAAGTAGAGCAGAGCTTTTAGCCTGATGGGTTCACAACGAGGTCAGCTTGAGGGTGCGCGCTCGGCGAAATGCGCGCATCTGCAGATACTCACCCGAGATAACCAACGCCACGAAAGTCTGTTGAAGGTGCTACATTCCTGCGCGAGACGTCGTCAGTCTCCAATCGGCCTTCGCATGGACCCTGCGGTTGATCGGAGCGCGACATACTGGAAGCCGAGCTGCAGACCTTGTCGGACAGATCAGATCTCTCGCGGGTATCCGTGGTCAGATCAAAGAAACGACGCACGTCTTGCCAATGCTTGCCGGTCAGTCCTGGCAGCGGCTGATCAGGTTTCAGCTCCAGCCACAGCGTTCGGAGCTGGTCGTCGTTCGTGCCGTCCTCGAGAAATGCCTGGTCCGCAAGCGCTTGTGCCTCCTCTGCGATGGCGTACGTGTGAAGGACGCGATCGAGCGCGGTGACGAGCAGATCGTGTTCCTGCGCAGACACTATCCGAGTATGAGCTGGCGTTCGACCGCGTCGGCGAGAAGACGAGGGTACGCACCACAGACGGGACTTGTACTCCTTCGATGAGCGCGATGTCGTATGCTAGAGAGCTGGAAGGGACGGGCTGATACAAGCTGCCAGCCTGCCAAGCCGAAGCGAAAGTGGGGCGGCAGAGTCAGCCAAGGTGTACAGCGGCGCACAGCCGTTCCAGGTGTCCGCAGAGAGTCGACGGTCATCGTATACAGGCATCAGAGCCGCCATACGCATGCCCTCTTCCTCCTCCGCCGCCCCGGGTGCAGCGTTCTAGTCGAAACACGAACGTACTTTTGCCCGAGTCGCCCTCCAGTACGCATAATCAACGATCCGGAGCGTCCCCGCCGAGACGATCTCGGCATCGGGTCTCTGTTCGAGCTCGTACGCGAGTGCTTGTCGCACGAGAGCCGGTCGGAGGTAGAGCAACCACTGCGAAACGAAGCGAGACACTGACGGAACGTCCGATTCAGACTCGAGGACGAGCGACAGCGTGATCGTAGGCGTCAGCCAGAGCTCGAAAGGGCCAGCCATCGTCTTGCAGGCGCAGTCCGAATCGGATGGCGGTATGGTCCGGGCGGGAACCGCGGACGAGACGGATTCATCTGAGTCCGGCTTCTTCCGGACTTCCTTCCTGGCATCATTATCGACCAGCGGCATTGAAAGGCCTGCTCGCATCTGTATATATGCAGCTCGTACGAACAACCGAACGGGGGGCGAGGGAGTGGATGGCCGACCGAAGCACGTGAAAAAAAATGGAACACGACAAGTGTGCGCGCACAGCCGGATACAGTCGACACGGAGATGAGCTATACTGTACAGGAGCGAAGAAGGGCGTGGAAAGCGAGCGCGTCTTGGGCTCATGGGTTGATGATCCGCCAGTAGACACCTGATCCACCATCTCCGGCACAGATCGCCTCCTCAACGACCGCACCACGCGGCAGCTTAGTCGCGTGCGAAGGGACGGCAGGCGAGACTGCACGGCGATAGAACATGGTCAGGACGAGAAGAAGGTACCCCGAGGGACGGCGCCTGAAGGATCAGAAGGCTCACGCTGCATCCGCTTGTGCGGCATTGGGCTCGTCGTCCCGCTACTGATCGTCTCCTCTTGCTTCGAGACAGTCACGGCGACCGGCTTGGATCCAGCAGCAGCCACTTGCGACTCGATCAGGCGCGGGTACGGCAGCGGGGCCAAGTGCTGCGGCGTCGGCAAGTTCGACCGCTTGCCAGTGCCGAGCTGCGTGCGTCCGAGCAGAATATGTCAGCGGACCACTCGTGGTTACGCGGCGCCTAGAGCGGGATATACCTGGTAGTGCTCGTTGTATCCCCAGACGAAGACGTCACGGCCGAACGTCGTGCCATCCGGGTTCTTGACCGCGTTGTCCTGCAAGAAGAGCGTTGTGCGGGTGCCCGCCAGTGAGCGCTCCGATGCCGCGGAACTTCCGTGAGCAAAATCGGCTCACAAGGACCACAGCGACGTGACCGTCTCCCGCCTGGACATCCTTGATGCCAACACTCTCGACCTTGCCAGTCGTCTCGTTCCCTGAGCGGTGAAAACTCCCGTCAGCGGCGGTCGAGGTCCTGCATGAGCCAGACAGCGCCAGACTCACATTCGCGCAGGCCAGAGACGGTCTTGACACGAACGGGACTCGTCGCGTGCGCCCAGAGACCGTTACCGAGACCGCCGAACTGCCCTTGTCCGCTCTGCAAAGCCCAGTCATGTCAGTCACGAAACTCTGTCCATGGGAAGCGGGCGCATAGCATATTTGTCTTCGCGCGAGACCGGGGAGTGAGCGCTGTGACTAACCGCGAGCAAATCGACTGCCTTGCCGTCGTCCGCCTCGACAACAAAGTAGCTAACGTTACCTCCGGCAGCGACACGAACGCATTCGAGCGTGTTGGGCCGGCTTGCGCCCTGATAGGCTGCGGAGCGGCGGAACGGAACCTCCGTCGGGGCAGGGATGGACGGGTAAGAGAGGGTCGAGCCGAGGCCTGTGCATCGAGCGGGATCAGTCTCGACGAAAGTAGGCGCTCGAGAATCAGAAATCGCGTCGAGCAGACCCACCGAGCTGTCCATAGCTGTTCGAGCCCCAGCCGAGCACGCGACCGTGCATCCTGCCCCCGAGCCTCGCCAGACTGTGCCTCCGGCCTGCTGCGAGCTCGGCGACCTCGACCCCGCGCAGCGCCGGGATCTCGTGAAGAGTCGTGCAGAAGTGGATTGACCGCTCCAGGGCCGCGTGGTGCGCCGGGTCAGGGTGCAATCGCAATTCGGAGCCGGTCGATTCCGCACCCGGGGTGGTGGCTGCTGCCGTCGTCGGCAAGGCAGGAATGTGGTCCATGTGCGGAGCGGGTTGCGAAGGCGTCGGGGGCGGAATGGCGGGCAGGAGCAACGGGTCGAGTTTCTTGGGCGGAGGTGGCAGCTTTTCCCAGCCCATCTCGTTCAAGTGCTCGTCCGGTTCGAGGCGGAGCGAGAGCCCGCTCGTTGGCGAGCTCCCCGGGTGCGGCGGCGCGAGCAACGTGACGGACCGGACGCCAAGCTGACCGTGCGAGTTGGCAGAGAGGCACAGCGGGAGAGCGAACGAACGGCCGTGATTGGTCAAGGCGAGGAGGTGCGAGGCGCCGGCCGAGAGCGAAGTGAACCTGCCCGCGAGGGGGTATTCCAGATCTTGTTAGAGAGACGATAACGCTCTGTCGTGTTGTCGCGTGAAGGAGGAAGCCGGGTCAACATACCTTTCGCCACGGTCGAGTTTCACATCAGTCCCGAGTCGGACAGTCTCGACGCGGTCATTGCTCCCACGACCCCACACCGTGCCCTTCCCGAGAGCCCACATCCACCCAGCTCCCTCCTGCGACCTTGGCAGCTCGATCCCGCCGATCGCCCTCTTGCCGCCCTCCACCTTCTGCATCTCTTTCTCGGCGGCCCAGACAAAGACGTCGCCCTTCTTGCTCAGGCCAAAGACTTTGCCCTCCTGAGTCGCAGCGACCTTGACGATGTCGCGACCCTGGACGGTTCGCTCGACGTGTCCTGAGGGCTGGAAACCTGCACCCCACTGGAGAACATCGCCGTTCGCATCGACGGCGACGCCGTACGTCGCCGACAAGGCGAGGTCACGGAGGACGAGATCCGAGAGCGGAGATGCGATAGAAGGACGCTTGACGGTTTGGGAAGACGAGGCGGGCGATGCGGCGGAATCGGCGGAAGAAGGCGAAGTGACGCCGTGAGAATTGCGTCCCCACCTGGCGGCCAGTGGCGAGTCCATCAGCCTCCATTCTCTGATGCAGCATAGACAAAGAGCCGCCTCACAAGAAGACGTGCGGCTTGAAGTGAAACAGGCCGCCCTTGCCATTTGCGCCGTCTCCCGTCGTCGTCATGCCAGCTCCGGGCGAAGTTTCCCATCCTTTCTTGCCCGGCTCGGCGTCCATTGCGAAACCGTCTCGCCATGTCGAGACAGTGTAGGCAGCTGCTGCCAGAGCGCCAGCTCCTGAGAGCCCTAGAAGCAGGCGAGAGCTGGTGGAAGGCCGCGGCGAGGCGGGAGTTGGTGTAGATCGGACCGAAGACGAGAGACGGCTCTGCAGCGACGCAGGTTGCCGCCTGGCGAGCCGGGACGGTTGCTTGAGACTCTGTGAGCGTAGCATCGCGAGCGGTGGGGCTCTTGACGGTATTGAGCGACTACAAGAGAGCGCCGATCTCGAAGTCTCTCGCTGATCGCAACTCTCCCCGCTCTGGATAGCTCCGCGTACGACCGATTATCTCCACACAGGCAATCACAGAACGTCAACAAGAGAGTAGGGCGGAACAAGGATGTACAAGCAACAAGGTAGTCATATGCGTCGGAAGGAGCGGCAGGAAGGCGAGGCTATCGTCGTTTCGGCATGAAGATCCCGCGAGGAACCGGCTTCGGAGGACCAGCAGCGGCAGCCGACGGAACGGCACCGGGCGCGTACGGCTTGAACAACTGCGCTCTCGATGGGCTTGGCGGGATGGGAGCAGGGGAGGGTGGCGGGGGCGGTTGGGCAGGCGATGCTCGACTCCGAGGAGGTGGCGGCGAGAGGACCGTCTTTGCGCGCTTGACCGACGCGACTCCGGCAGGCGGGGAGTCGGGAATTGAGCGCTTCTTGGTCGTCGTCGTCGCAAGACCCGTCGCTGCAGGCGCAGGTTCTGTTGTAATCGCGACGCGCTTTTTCGGCGATGCCAATCCTGGCGCACTGAGCCTCGCAGGCGGCAACAGTCCTGCGGCCGACGGTAGAAGGGAGACAGCCCGTTGTGAGGGTTGTGAGCACGGAGCAGGCGCGGGCGGCTTGGTCGATCTACGCCGTGGCGCGTACATCGACTTGATCGCTTTCGAGTTGTGGCGCGCCTTTTCCATTAGGGTCTTCGGTCGGGCTGTACGAGCAGGGGAGGAGTCGTCGGCACTCGGGTCTTTCCGGATGTTGTAGCGTGCGTAGATGGGACAAGAAGCTCGAGAAAGCTGCCGTACCGGTATAAGAGGCTGCATTCGACCTGCGCTTCTTTTCGACGCGCCAGTCGACCTCCTTTGTAGTCGCGCGACCGTACTTGTACTCGTCGTTCTTGCCCCTGAGCTTGCTGACTATAGCCTGCATCTTCTCCTGCGGTCCGGACCCGATCAGCCTCGCATATGAGGGTCAGCCTGCGAAAAGGGCTCAAGGAACGAACCTCTCGTTTGACCTCTTCGAGCGAGTATTGCTCCCTCCAACTCTTCGGCTCCTCCTTCTTGGATATTCGACCGTCCTCGACCGCTTTTCGAACCTCGATGAACTCGTGGACGCACAGCTCGCGCCAGATCCCTGTCGGCCGCCACGGTGCCGAGAAAGTCAGCTCGTAGCTCTCGCGCATGGTCGAATCCCCGGAATCGGCGCAGCGTTCCGCACCGTTGGTATGTGGTGCAATGTGCGGCGAGTTGTCTTCAATCTCGGCGAGTTGATCCGCCGCGCTGTGCGGCAAGAGCGACTTTAAAAGGCTGAATGGGGCGTCGCCAACGTCTCGGACCGCTGTTGCGATGCCGCGAGTCAATTGTGTGTTACTCTACTAGCATTCGGGTGGACCGGAAGTACGCCAGAGGGCTGTTGGGACTGACCGGGCCAGTGCAGGCGGAGCATGACGAGCGAAGTTTCCTTGAGCGACGGCGGCGAATGTTTCGCTTCGAGCCGGTCGAGCAGCGGATGGGACGGCCGATCGTTCATCTTGGATGGCTCTAGAGGCACTTCAGAAGCGAGAGCGGGCGGTAGAGAGGCCGCTGAATGCAGCGAATCGCGGCAGGTGCTTGCGGGCCATGTTCCACCACTCTCGTCTTGCTCTCTAGCCACTAGACTGGGTTTTACCTCAGAGACTCCTGAAAAGGCATGTTTCAAGGCCTGACGGGCGGACTCAGCGTACGTCAATACTTGACTCCTCGAGGCCGCAGTCAACTGGGCGATGTTCGCTGAATAATGATGTTGGCACGGCGGCTCAGCGCGTGCTTGGCTATACGACTGCGCCAGACTCGAGTCACACCATCCCTTCAATTGTCGCCGAACCGGAGACCAAGAGTATCGCGTTCCCTGCCGTCGGATCGCAACAACGAGCCGGAACCGCGGCACCGACGCCCAGCCTCTCGCTGTCTTTACCCGGCGCAGACTCGGACGACGACGGAGAGGCACTCGAAGATCAGGAGGAGGACGACGATGACTTTGTCAGTCCGGGAGCACCGAGACTCCGGGTCAACGGGTCCGGCGCCACCGCTTCGAAACGGAACTCGAGACCACTCGCGCCCTCGGACGGCCAGTCGGGCGGTCTCCTCCCGCCTCCGAGTACCGTCAAAGTTGTCAAGGCTCCCAAGGGGCGCGTCCGCGTGGAAAAGGGCTTCAGCCAGCTGGACTGGGCCAAGCTGAACCGGACTGGAGAAGTCGACCTCACGGTGAGGCCGCGTTTCAGGATTTGGCCCCGTATCGCCTCCGAACGGCTTCGCTCTCGGGGCGAGCGGTACCAGTGCCTACTTCTGCGGCAGCACGCTGACCGTTTATCTCGCTTGCAGGGCGGCATCCCGGAACCGATCCGCGTCACCCCGTCCGAACTCGCCAAGCACAACACGCGCGAGGACTGCTGGCAGGTGTACGCCGGCAGGGTGTATAACGTCGGACCTTTCTTGAGGTACCACCCGGGCGGCGTAGGCGAAATGATGCGAGGCGCCGGCAAAGATGGTGAGCTCTTTCGCCTCCTCGTATTTGACGCCACTCTCTGGCTGCGACTGACTCCGTTCTGTTCTATTCTATTCAGCCACGCAACTCTTCAGTGCGTTCTGATTCCGAAGTCATTTGCTGCGGTAGAGCTTGCATGCGCTGACCGTTGTCTTGCCCTTTCGGCATCGCGTCTCACAGTGCTCGCTCACGCCTGGGTGAACTACGAGACGCTTCTCGAGAACTGCCTCGTCGGCTTTCTCGTTCCGGAACCTTCGTCGTGACTGTCTTTCCTAGGTATAGCCACGCAGCTGGCCTGCGTTGCTCCTCTCGTCGTAGCCTGTCGTATCATTATGCAGAAACCCCGTCGCACATTGTCCAAACGTGGCTCGCGAGATGAGGTCGGGTGAATCGAGGCTCGTTTCAGCACTTGAAAGCAAGCTTCACTCCGGTTTCAAGAATCGATGCCATCCTCCTCCTCCTGCTCCATGCGAGCCTGCGCCTCCTTCTCCTTCTCGTGTACCCTCGCGTGCCGCTTGAGCTGGTCGCTCCGCGAGAACGCCTTGCCGCATCCCGCTTCGGGACAGAGATAGTTCCGCTCGCACGAATGAACCCGGACATGCTTGGAGAGGTTGGAGGACTCGGAGAAGGCGGCGGTACAGCCCGGAAAGGTGCAGCGGAAAGGGCGCGAGCCGGTGTGCGTGCCTGCGTATGAGCATTGAGCACGAGGTGAGCACACGGCCGCACGATCAGTGACCAGCCAGGCCAGAACGCACGCTTATGGATGGTCAGCGCAGACGCAAGCGCGAAGGCCTTGCCGCAGTCGGGGTGATCGCAGACGTAGGGCTTTTCTTGCGTGTGGACGCGCATATGCTGCACGAGGCAAATAGGATATGCCGTTCATGAGTCGGGCTGCGCGCGGAAGGCAAGAGAGGCGACATTCGCGCACCTGTGTGAGCGTGAGCGACTCGGAGAAAGTCTTGCCGCAAATCTCGCAGGCGTACGGGCGGTCACCTGAAACGCGAGACCGGAAGATCAGCAAAATCGCGTAGCTTGAGAGACTGCCTTGGCCTGCACGAAAGCGCGGTATTTATGGACGCTGCGCTAACGTGCCGCACCAACGTACCCGTGTGCATCTGCAGGTGCCGCATGACCTTTTGCCGCTGCCTAAAGACGCCCTTGTCGTCCCTCGCGTCCCTCATCTTCTCGAAATGCTCCTCCGCCGCCTGCTCGTCGAGGTCTTGGTACTGCACGGACGCTGGGCAGACCGTCGCCGTCGACCGGTCGCATCCTTCCCACTCGCAAGTGTAGCGCGCTTTGCCAGCGCCGACGTGGACGGTCGAGAGATGTTCCATCAAGGCGGCCGTCGTATCGAAGATAGCCTGACAGCCACGCCAGCTGCATGGATGGACGGACGGCGAGCTCGGGGCGTCGGTCTCGGCGACCGAAACCGCCGGGGACAGCGGGGTCGACGGCGACAGAGCGAATCCAGACGCCGGCGTGGCTTCCTTGGGTCCGGACCGGTTGCCTCCGACGCTACCAGCGATGCCAAAGTCCTGCATGAGGGCGAACGGCTGCTCGAGCAGCGAAGCGGGACTGGGCGGGGTCGACGTCAGGGTCGCGACACGCTTGCGCTTCCTCGGCGGCTCTCCCGCATCAGAGCCCCTCGCGCCAACCGGCGTCGAGCCTGACGACGACGGCAGCCCAGACGAGATCTGCGGCACAGTGTGACCTTCGCGCTGCATGGCCGCTTCGACAGCGGCAGCTTGTGCTCGAGCGGCGCCGTACGGATGGTGATGATGGCGGACCCGCGTGTGGTGCGCATGCGGGTGAGAGACTCCGTGCGATCGGTTTGAGTGCGAGTGCGCGTGCGACGGCCGTGTCGCAAGCGCCCGAACGGTGTGCGGAGCGGATCCCGGCTGCTGCGAACTCGCATTGAGCGCAGCGACGGACGCGAGCATGTTGAGCACAGTGCGCGCGATGGGCTCCTGGGCCGCACCATATTGGCGTGTCGTCGCGCCTCCTGTATTCGCGAGGGGCTCGATGAGAGCAGCCAGATGCGTCAAGAGATCCGAACTCGTGGCTGGCGCTGCTTCTCGCCCCGCCGAAGTCGGCGCAGTCGAGGCGAGGGGCGACAGATGTGCAGAGAGGACATGCGCGACGAGTGACTCGTGCGTGACGAAGGCTGATGCGCAATCTCGCCACTCGCAGCGGAGCGGCAGAGAAGGCGTCGACAATGGTTTCGTCGCGTGCATTTGGCGCTCGGTATCGCTCGCAGCGCTGGGAACGCGAGGCGGATGCTGCGCAGGCGTGTTGGTGGCGAGGAGCAACGGAATCGCGCTGGGTTGCGGCTTGGCGGCGGGTAGGTGCGAATCGTGGCAGTGGATGTGCTGCGGGAGTTGCTGATGACGCGTGTGAGATGCCGGGTCGAAAGTAGCCGGTTGGTCGTGCAGTGCGGTGTCGCAGCAACAGCAATTGAGCTGAAGAGCGGACTACGGGTCAGTACGCGCTGGGAGACCGAGGTGCGAGTTCCAACGCGCAGACGCACGATATCCTGGATTGTACTCTCGTCAAGACCGTCGAGGAGTTGGTCGATATCGGTATGTGGCAAGCCGTCGGGATCGAGTCCGCTCGCGGGAGCGGCCGACTCGGCGCCTCCAGTGCAGTCCGGACAATCGGCGAGGTCGACCTCGGGCGGTGAGATGGCGACGGCACAGCTCGGATCCATACAGGTGTCGGCGGGCATGCTGGGCGCGACAAACGCCGGCGCCGCGGCGGTCGCCGAGGCGAGGGCTGCAGCGCTCCACCGCATCCATTCATCCGGGACGGCGGCGGCGGCGGCGCTGCTGGGCCCGGACGACGGGCCGCAGCATGACTCGACGGGGGAGGAAGACGTTATGGGCGTGTCGTTGAGTGGATATGGACCGTTGTCCGGCGTGGGTAGGCACCCGGCGTCGTCGCAACACCAAGCCAAGTGACTCTTGGCCGCTGCGACGGCCGCCGCCGCTGCCCTCTCCGCTTCAGCCGACTGAGGGAGAACTGTCGTCGCACATTCAAAGCAGTCTGCGGCTGTCGGAAGCGCGACGTGGTGGCCTGACGAGGCTGGCGACGGGAATGCGAGTCCGGGCAAGTTGCAGCACGCAAACTCGTTGGCGGCCTCGGCAGCAGATCCTGGCCAGCCGCCTCCGACGATCGAGCAATCTTGACAGTCGTAGGCGGAAGGGGGTGCCGTGCAGCAGTCTGAGCAGCTCGTCCCGTTGCTGCTGGCGGTCGCCGTCGCGATCGCGTGCAGTCGACCGTCCATTCCCGCTCGATCTCGTCGAGGTTGCAGCCCTTTCCCCCTTCTCGAGTCGCCGTCCGTCAATGCCCCGACGACGATCAGATGTCTTGGAATGTGCCCTAGTCGCTCTGCCTCGAGCGTCGCGCTACGGCTGTCCGTTACGGCGGAATCGCGGAGATCTGCACTTTGGCCGCACCGAGGTCACGACCGCCGCGGTCCCCCCCTCGCATCTTTTCCACATTTTCTCAAAACCTCCCCTCAGTAGAGACAGGTCTCGGCCGGTCCGCGCCGCCGGGAACTTGGCTGCGCCAACGGAGAGAACGGCCAAACGCGATCGCGCTGACTGCAGCTCAGCTAGGCTAATACTCCGACCTCGCACCGTGCAACCTCGGTCAAGATGGCCACTAGGCTGGCAGCAGAATCCGATCCCGAGGGTCAACGGCGCGCTACCAAGCCGAGTCCGCGGAAACGGACGCGTCGACCTCCTGCCGCGCCGTCCAACGTCCTGATCCTCGTCGTCCCGTCGCTCGTCCTCCACTCGTCCCTCTTGCCAGCTTTCCACGCTCACTTTGCCACGTACGGAATTCTGCACGCATGGACTCCGCTACCGGCATTCGGCAGGGTTGTGTGCGTCTACGAGACGGAAGCCGAGGCTCAGGCCGCGCGCGACGAGATGGACGGCTTCTTCTGGGCTGACGAAGTCGACCTCAAGGCTCGCGGGCTCGATCCTGGCCAAGCGTGAGTCTGTACGCCTGCCCGCGTCGAGCGGGAACGGCTGTCGCGGGTTTTTGTGTTGGATGACGCGTCCGGGCGAGACCGGCGTGAGCTGACCGCGTTCCTGTTTCCCCTCGCTCGTCTCCCTTCTCCTTTCCTCTCGCACCAAAACATGTAGTTATGAACCGCTGAGGGCCTACTACGGCCCACCGTTCCCACCTTCACGCTTCGTGCACCTTGCACAAGTCGCCGAAGCGTCTCAAGCCGGCAGCGCCGCGGGCTCGAACTCCGCCGGCGCCGTCGACCAGCACCTCACCGTCCCTTCCTCCGGCCGCAACTTTCTCATCTCGCCTCCCGGCTCGCCACCCGTCGGATGGGAACAGATCGCAGAGGACAGTCCAAACACTCGCACGTGGCATGAGGGCGACGAACCGCCGACGCCGAGGACGAGGCAGGTCGAGCTCGAAGAGCTGAAAAAGGCCGCGTCGCCCGACCAAGCCTGGGCCGACGAGCTCGCGAGGGCTCTGAGATTCCTAAGCGTCGATGCGGGAGGCGGCGGCGACGATGATGACGAGGAGGCGGAGGTGATGGCCGACGAGGGCGAAGATACGGCGATGCAGGACGACGGCGGCGGCGACGACGCCGGGCTCGGCTCGACCACCCATATTGTCCTCGCTCCCGCACCGATACCCGCTCTCTCTGCACGTGCCCACCTGCTTTCGGCGACGGGCGGCAGCGCTGGCGGTGCTCGTGCGCTTCGGCCTGCAGTGACGGTCTCGTCCCCAGTGCCGACTACCACCTCTTCCGCCGGCTCGTCCCACCCGCCAACGCCTCCTTCGACGACCGCAACCCCTCCACCGGGCGCAAGCAAGATCTCGAGCGTCAAGGCAACGATCGAGTCGATGTTGCCTCGGACCGAGGAAGGAGGCGCGGAGGCAGACCAGCTGTCGCGAGGCGGACCGAGGTTCATTCCGACGGCGAGACCGCCCGTGGCTTGATCGCACCTCGTGAGTTCCCACCTTTGCTTTCGTCCGTGGTCGCCACCTCCCAAGCCGCTCCGCCATGCGACCTCTCGCCACGCAAACGATTAGACAAAAAAATAATGATTTCTGTTCTACCGAGACGGGGAGGTCGTTCCCTTCGCGGGGTACGGTCTTTTCTAATCTGCGGACTAATCTTTTGAGTTCTACAATCCCTGATGCGTTCGCCGCGACGACTGCGATGCCCGCCGCGCGCCTCGGGCCGACAGCACATTCTTGCGCGCACACGAGCAGTCACTGATGCCACGGTCTGTGGCCTGCAGATTCAAGCGCATCTCGTGCCAGCGCCGGACTGGGGCGAGACTCTCTGACGACCAGGTCAGTCTGCTCTCCAACCTCGCCGCGCCTTCGCCACCTGCTTCCTTCCGCCACTATTCCCCCCCCCCCCCCCCCCCCCCCCCCCCCCGGCGCGCTCCTTCACGCGAGCTCGCCGACTGCGTTCTCGACGCGGCCACAACATGATGGTACTATTATTTATTGTCTCCGACCCAAATCCCTCCCCCTTGCCTGCCAGGGCCGCTCCTTGACCTCCCCGTCCTCCGCACGTGTTCTACACGAGCGGGTCAAGGACGGCTGGAAAGGCGAGTGGCTCAACGCACGTGCGTCGGGGGCGAGGCGATTTCTGTGGACAACCCCTT